>VNJV01000919.1:0-10847 GCA_008042635.1 Drosophila nikananu | reverse complement strand
GTCTGTCCCTCGACCTGCTCTCGATCACTGAGGAGAGCCTGGGAGAGGCACTCAAGGAAGTCCTGGAAAATGATAAATATAGCCAAGCTGTTGGCAAGTTCTCCTCGCTGTACAGGGATCGACCGCTGACCGCCAAGCAATCTGTTCTTTACTGGACGGAGTACATCCTGCGGCACCATGGAGCTCCCCACCTGCAGAGTCCTGCGGTGCATATGAACTTTGTTGAGCTTTATAATCTGGACTTATATGTTATACTCTTTACTATCCTTTCTGTGATAGTGTTCCTACTAAGTCTGGTTGTGAAATTCATTTGGAACAAATTAAGGGGCAAGACGATTACCTATAAGAAGATCAAGAATCAATAAGTGTTTGCCATTATTTAATAATTCATTCATTTCAGAAGTGTTCATTAAGTCGTAATCGAGGCTAAAAACCAGAAAATTAAAAACACAAAATAAAGACATATATTTATTAAATGAAATATTTGATTTGTTCATTGTGAAATCTTTGGGGAATCATTATTACAATGCTAAAAATGTTTCCATGCGTAGCCTTATCTGTACGCAAACATATGTGCTACAGGTGGCGATAATGCTAAGGAAGAGTTCTTATCGGGTTCTTATGGTCACGATGACCTTCAGTAATAATATATTACTAAAGGTCATCTATATTTACTATAGTATTTTCATCGCAGGTCGTAAGTTTCGCTGTGCAAATATAAAGGTTTCTTTGTGAAGTCTTTTGAAACTACTTTACAATATTTGCTTTTAGAAGAATTTGAAATTTATTGCAAATAGTTTATCTTACTTATATAATAATACAATATCAGACAAAATATATCTAAGATTTTCAAGTATATCACTACCCATTTAGTTCTTAAGCCAAAACTCGATTTCTTTTGAAATCATAGATCGTAGCGACGCTAGTACATACCCTCATAGAAAAACTAAAAACGAGATTAGACCTATTTACGATAGTATTTTGTTTGTTGACAGGTTTGCCGTGTACTTAAATTTGAACCATTTAATCATGACTCAGTTCCCAGACACGCGATACGTAGGCAAACCCTATCTCGCGGCGATAAAGTCTGCAGGTTAGTCCTCACATTTCGATTGCTCCGTCACTGCTGCGCAGCAAAAGCAATTAAATCGAATCGAAAATATTAAAATGCTCACTTTTCCCTCTCAATACCTCTAAGAAGATATCAAAAGCAATATAAACTAGCAGCCTGTCGGCATCAGAAGTTAGTTCTTAACTACAAGGTCTAGGGAAAAGTACCTTCACTTCACAATGATTAAATATTCAAGGCTTTGTTGCCTTTTGGTTTTACTTTTGAGTACGCAGACTTGTCCAGGTGAAGCTGCCAACATTCTGGGCATCTTCGGCACCCACAGTCCTTCCCATGTGATCGTGCACATGGCTGTGATGCAAACCCTGGCGGATCGGGGTCACAACATCACAGTGGTAACGCAAATGAAGCCCAAATTGGCGGCCCACGAAAATATCACCGTGATTCTCGCTCCGCCGACTCCGGAGCGTGAAAAATTAATTAAAGATTACATGGCGGAGGCGTCCAATGAGAAGCCCTCTCTCTGGAAGACCATGGCCAAAGTGGTCGTTCAGTCGGGACTGCAACTGGAAGGACAATACGAGTTCTTGGAGCATCCGAATTTGAGGGAGATCTACGAGAACCCGCAGATCAAATTCGATTTGGTATTCCTGGGCGTAATGGCCAACGACTTTCAGCTAGGAATTGCAGCCAAGCTTCGCTGTCCCGTCATCGTTACTTGGGTTGGAGTGCCCTTTCCCATTATCGACTCCATTGTGGGTAATGTCAATGATCCATCGTATGTTCCCAGTGTAAATGTGGCCCTTGAAACCGGACAAAAGACCATGGGATTCGGTCTAAGATTTGGCAACCTCTTGAAGCATACATTCCTGAGCACTATCAACAAGTTATTGAACTTCAAGATGAATCAGTACTATGAGTAAGTAAATAAAATAACATTAAATATGTATATTATTTATTAATTTGTAAGTACTTCTTAGGCGAGCTTTTGGCAATGAATCGGATCCAGAATTTCCCACCTACCAGGAGATGAAGCGTCGCGTTTCCTTGCTGTTCTACAACTATCATGCCCCCAGCGAGGGTCCCATCCGACCCACCGTTCCGCAATCCATTGAAATCGGCGGAATCCAGGTGAAGGAGAAGCCCCATCCGTTGCCCAAGCAACTGTCCGAGTTCCTCGACAACGCCAATGATGGAGCAATTTTCTTCAGTTTGGGCACAAATGTTGACACCAACACCATTCGGCCGGAACTCGTGGATACCTTGTACAAGGTGTTCTCCAAATTGCCCCAAAGAGTTGTGTGGAAGTGGGGGGATTTGCAGAACAAGCCGGGAAATGCCTCCAATATATATTTCAGCAATTGGCTACCCCAGGACGACATCCTGGCACACCCCAAGACGAAACTTTTCGTAACCCATGCCGGCAAGGGTGGTGTGGCGGAGGCACAGTTTCATGGGGTTCCCATGGTGGCATTGCCCATCTTTGGAGATCAACAGGGCAATGCGGAGATAATGGCCAGATCTGGATTCGGTCGCTGCCTGGATATTCTGACAATAAAGCCAGAGGAACTGGAGGAGAGCATACTCGATGTATTGCACAACCCTGTGTATCGGGATGCCATTGGGAAGTTCTCCTCCCTGTACAGGGATCGTCCACTGACGGCCCGGGAATCCGTGGTCTACTGGACCGAGTATGTCTTGCGACACCAAGGAGCCTATCACCTGCAGAGTCCCCTCATTCACATGGACTTTGTGGCACGCAACAATATCGATGTTTATTTTGTAGTTCTAATCCTTATAATTATTGTATACTTCATATTCCGATGGTTATTTCGCAAGGTGTTGGGAGTTGTGAGTTGCCAAAATTATCGGAAAAAAGTGAAGCATGACAAGCTTAAAGATAATTAACCTATAAGCCTTCTAATCAATGCGTATACGTAATATCAGTGAATGTTGTGAAATGCGACATTATCGTTACTAAGCTATTCTAATGTTTTGTACTGAGCTTTAGTTTGTTTTGTAATTAATAATACCTTATAGTTTTTATTAAGAGAATATGTATTTGAACACATGTTTGCTTGTTGTCTGTTGTTTTGAGTGGAATGTCAGAACAAGCTTCCCCTTATGGAGCTGCTCATTAAATAAACACAGATAACCAGAAAAGAAGGGGCAGAATTCCGAAAAAACAGATGATTAAACTTATTGAGAGAACGAGAGTGACAAAAACTTTGCTGGAAATCATGACTTGGCACAACGCATTCAAGTTGATTGCTCGCAAACGAGATATGGGGGAGCCTTGAAATTAATCGGTTGTCGTTTAACAGTGTGTCACATAAACGCCAAACAGTTTAGATTAAATATAATATATAAATAATATTTAATCGGTCTACCATTAAATTTCCCAAATATTAAAACCACAACACATTCGACACAGTCTAATAATCGTACTTTAATATATCATTCCTCCTGCCGCCGGAATATAATTGTTGGTCAAAAGGGCTTATTGCACTATAATGCTTATAAACAGACAAGTTGATTGCCATAAACAATTGCGATCTGCGATTAAGGCTGAAGTGCCGGCAATGACCTACAATGTAGCCGTTACTGTGATCTCATGCACCTTACACAACCCGGCAATTAATGGAAGCAGCTACAATTCGCGGACCTAGAACAACACACAGCACATTCGCTCAACAGGTTGCTCCCCAGCTCTCCCACAGCGTTTATTTATAGAAGAGTCACCGAGAGAGGATTCTCCATATATCTCGCACTTTTCGAGAACGATTTCGGTTCGTTTCGGATTCAATTCTCAGTGATTCGAGTGGCTCCGAGGCAGCGCGTGCCCGAACGCGTATAGTTTTCAAAATTAGTTTTTGCATTATTTAATGGTTTATTTGTCGTAGCTTGTCGCAGCCTGCCGTTTCTCTATACGAACGAGGTATTTTGAATTTCTATAATTGATTTGTGGGAGTCATCAAGGGAGAGTGCGAATTCCTTGAACTAATGGTTAACCTCCAAAGTGACATTGACAGTGAAAAAGGTTGCACTTTAACCTTTGTATTTGTGGTCTATTTTAATGTGAACTGTGGGAGGCGGTTTTGTCCGGTTTTTACTGAGAAAATACAATTTATTATAAGTGAAGACTTATAAAATGAAAATACGAAAATGCATTCTTCCTTAAAAATGAATTTCTTTGTTATATTTTAAAATTGAAAACAAAGTCTCTACAGAATTTCCCTGTGAACATAAGTGGTCTGTTACCTCACTTCTTAAACTTAATGCAACTAACTATGAGATATGAAGAAATAATAACAAATCTGCACGAAACCTAACAACAGTTATCAGTTTAAAATTAATAGGAAACCTAACGTGTACCCCTTTTACTTGTCCACGTCCAAATCGCGCATTTAAATAATTATTAATAAAAATGTTTAGGCAACGTGTTCTCTGTTTACTTGCCCACATGCATACCTCCAAACACTGACTTTGCCCTGGCAAACAAACAAACCAAAATTCATGCAGCTCTTCTATGAAAATATATGTATTTTGCAGATTAAGGGAATCTTATCAGTTTGTTATCACCGTCGCCAACTGCGTATAAGATAGGTGCCGGCCGCCGGTTTTTCAGTCAGTTTTCCCTTGGACTTTAACGCGAACGGAGAAAATTATGGCGCACACCCGCAGCACTTGGTTGGGCTGCAGTTTTGGCGGCCTTCTGGTGGCCCTCTTGGCCCTGCAGTCGATGCCCCAGGGCAGCGAAGGATCGAATATCCTGGGCGTCTTCACCAGCCACAGTCCCTCGCACTTCATCGTGCACATGTCCGTCATGAAGACGCTGGCCGAGAAGGGCCACAACATAACCGTCGTCTCTTCCATGGCCCCGAAGGTGACCCACAAGAGCATCAAGCACATCGTGGTTCCCATGAGTGCCGAGGATGAGAAGACCGTGAACGACGGCATGGCCGGGATGGTGAAGGAGAAGCCTTCGATCTGGACCACCATGAAGTCGATCTTCAGCTCGCTGGCCGTGCTTATTGACAAGCAGGTGGACGTCCTGGAGGATCCCCGCTTCCAGGAGCTCTACCTCAACAAGGGCAACAAGTTCGACGTGGTGTTCGTCGGCTTTTTCTTCAACACCTACCAGGTCGGACTGGGTGCCAAGTTTAACTGCCCCGTGATTGTTTCCTGGTCGGGCCCACCCATGCTTATGGTCAACGAGGTGCTCGGCAATCCCGAGCTGTCCAGCGTGCCCCAAATGCAGATTGCCGTGGCCCCAGGAAAGCCCATGAACTTCCAGCAGAGGGCCCAAAATTTCGTCAGCACACTGGGCTTCAAGGCACTGAATGCCTATCTGAATACCAAATATGAAAAGTTCTATACGTAAGTACAAACTATTACGTTATCTGCATTCTTGATTAGCCATTATCATGGTGAAATACACCGAAATAAAACTACATTTAAAACTTTAGTAACTAGTAACAAAGACTAAATGCTTAATTTCCTTTTCCTTGCAGACGCCTTTGGGGTAATGACAAATCGATGCCCACCCTGGAGGAGGCTAGGAAGAATGTCTCCCTGGCATTTTGCAATAGCCACGCCATCAGCGAAGGCCCCATCCGTCCGAATGTCCCGGGAATAATCGAGATTGGCGGCATTCAGGTGAAGAGCAAGCCCGACCCCCTGCCGGAGGACATCAAGGAGTTCCTCGACAATGCGAAGAGTGGAGCGATTCTCTTCAGTTTGGGCTCCAATTTAAAAGCAGAACACTTCAAATCAGACGTGGTGACCAATATTTTCAAGGGCTTGAGCGGTCTTAAGCAAAAGGTGATCTGGAAGTGGGACGACCTCGACAACATCCCCGGCAAGGCATCGAATATTCTGTACAAAAAGTGGCTGCCCCAGGACGATATCCTGGCGCACCCCAAGCTTAAGCTGTTCGTCACGCATGCCGGCAAGGGAGGAGTGGCCGAGGCCCAGCACCACGGAGTGCCCATGCTGGCGCTTCCCGTCTTCGCCGATCAGCCTGGAAACGCCGATAAGCTGGTGGAGAGCGGCTATGGCCTACGTCTGGAACTGAATTCCCTGGAGGTGGCCGAGTTTAAGGAAGCCATCAAGGAGATCATCGAGAGTCCGAAGTACTCAGAAAAGCTGAAGAGCTTCTCGCGGCTGTACCGCGATCGTCCTATGAGTGCTCAGGAGTCGGTGGTCTACTGGACGGAGTACGTCATCCGCCATCACGGAGCCGCCCACATGCAGAGTCCTCTGGTGCACATGAGCTTCGTTGCCAGCAATAATCTGGATATCTGCATTATCGTTGCCCTGCTGCTCTACGTGATCTTCATCATCAACAAGATCTTCTGGAAATTCGTGTGGCGCAAGGTGTTTGGCAAATCGAACAAAGCTTCTCAGAAGAAGAAGGTGAAGAAGCAGTAGATTATTATAGATTAACGCGAATTGTAATATTTAGAAACGAATTGATAATGTACTCGATAAAGATAAATAAAATGACAAACTAACACGATACGAAAAAAAATAAACAATGTAAAACAATGAATATTTCTATGATAATTATTATTATTTTAATTTTTATTTTGAATCAATATGGAATTTTCGGACTTGTGGTTCAGAACTTCGATAGGCAACAGGCTATTATATTTTATATATTTATCATTAACAATAAACTTTATAGGTATAAGTTAATTTGAGTTTTTATTTCGGTTTTGTTCGATATTTTATATGTTTGATTCTCATATAGAAACTCAACTAAAAATCCAAATGAATATCAATTTCACCACTTTTGTCTTTATTCACCACAGCAAATGGTTCGTGTGTTGACTAAAAATTTCCAGTGGTTTATTTATTATTATCTTATCCTAGCTTTCACTTATTTGTTTAAATATTGTCTGTAACGAATTTGCTCTCCTTTTTTTTGTACCGTCCCTAATTTCCAAAAGCCTTTTAAAAAGCAAATATATACAACAAAATTTTAAAATTTTAAAAGTATAAATATATGTAAATCAAAATATATATAATTCACTACTTTACAATATGGTACTTATGGGTAAATAAATATAACATTAATAAATACATAAATACAAATATGTCTTTGAATATTATTTCTTTTTTTCATTTGGGTAAATTTGATTTTAATTAAATCAAATATATTATATTACTTTGAAATTTGGATTACAGTATAGCAATATATTTAATTTATAGAGTGGAAAATATATTCTTTAATACGTTGCAAAATGTATGATAGAATTTATAATACTCTCAGCAAGGGTATTATCATATAATACAACTTTTTAGCTTGACCAAGCCCAACAATCACGATTAAGTGTAAATCTTTAACAAATTGTTACGTGTATCCGTTCAAATCTAATTTAAACTGTGCTGCAAAATAAAGTTCTTGGTAGCTACATTTAAAGGGGCCTAGATAGGGTTAGTTTATACATACAATTTCATGACTAAATATATCTTAAGATATGCGACTAGAAGAAGTTTCTGAAGTTTGTTCGAATTTTTAGTCTGTATGATTTTGCCACTGTTTGGGTATTGAAAATCTCTGTTGCGCAGTGTTTAGAATGAGATAGGCAATCTTCGGCAGATTTCTTCACTCATATGAAAAAATACTTGGAAAATTCGTACAATCTTAAATATAAATTCAGATTAAACGGGCGACTCACTGTGTTATCTTTGGAATATAAGACACGTTTTCACTGCCTGTGTTCTAATCAGTTTTCTCTTGGCCGCGGACGCGCACAGTGCTAACTATGAAGCTCCACCAAAGCCCCGGGTTGGGTCGCAGTTTCGGCGGCCTTCTGGTGGCCCTCTTGGCCCTGCAGTCGATGCCCCGGGGCAGCGAAGGATCGAATATCCTGGGCGTCTTCACCAGCCACAGCACCTCGCACTTCATCGTGCACATGTCCATCATGAAGACGCTGGCCGAGAAGGGTCACAATGTGACTGTCCTCTCTGTGATGCCACCCAAAGTGACACACGAAAGTATTAAGCACATTGTGGTTTCCCTTAGTGCCGCGGAGGAGAAGCTCCTTCATGCAGGCCTCTCCAATATGGCAAAGGAGAAACCATCGATTTGGACGGCCATGAAGTCCATCTTCGGTTCCCTTACTAAGCTCATCGAGAAGCAAGTGGACGTGCTGGAGAATCCGGTGTTTCAGGAGCTCCATCTCAACAAGGGCAACCAATTCGACGTGGTGTTCGTCGGCTTCTTCTTCAACACCTACCAGGTGGCCCTAGGTGCCAGGTTTAACTGTCCCGTCATTGTTTCCTGGATGGGCCCCCCCGTTCTCATGGTCAACGAGCTGCTCGGCAACCCCGAGCTTTCGAGCGTACCACAAATGCAGATTGCCGTGGCCCCAGGACAAGTTATGGACTTCCAGCAGAGGGTCAAAAACTTCGTCACCACCTTAGGCTCCAACGCTCTTAATGTCTACCTCAACCACAAATACAACAAATTCTACGAGTAAGTACAAGCACTTAAATCTACAAATATTATCTGCCCTTTCGATTAATCATTATCTTATACGTGCGTCTGGGTTTGTTACATTAGCTGCTAGAATTACAAGTACGCAGCGATTATAGGCGCAAATTTTACCGATAGCTGAACAGTTTTATCTTGCTTTTGCAGTCGCCTTTGGGGCAACGACAAATCGATGCCCACCTTTGCGGAGGCTAAGAAGAACGTCTCCCTGGTTTTCTGCAATTCCCACGGCATCAGCGAAGGACCCATCCGTCCGAATGTGCCGGGTGTAATCGAGATTGGCGGGATCCAGGTGAAGAGCAAGCCCGACCCTCTGCCGGAGGACATCAAGGAGTTCCTCGATAAGGGCCAAAACGGAGCTATCCTATTCAGCCTTGGCTCCAATTTGAAGGGCGAACACTTGCAGCCAGGGGTGGTGGACAATATTTTTAAGGCATTGAGCGGTCTGAAGCAGCAAGTGATCTGGAAGTGGGACGACCTCGACAACATCCCCGGCAAGGCATCGAATATTCTGTACAAAAAGTGGCTGCCCCAGGACGATATCCTGGCACACCCCAAGCTTAAGCTGTTCATCACGCATGCCGGCAAGGGAGGAGTGGCCGAGGCCCAGCACCACGGAGTGCCCATGCTGGCGCTTCCCGTCTTCGCCGATCAGCCCGGAAACGCCGATAAGCTGGTGGAGAGCGGCTATGGCCTGCGACTGGAACTGAATTCCCTGGAGGTGGCCGAGTTTAAGGAAGCCATCAAGGAGATCATTGATAATCCAAAATACGCCCAGAAGCTGAAGAGCTTCTCGCGGCTGTACCGCGACCGTCCGATGAGTGCTCAGGAGTCGGTGGTCTACTGGACGGAGTACGTCATCCGCCATCACGGAGCCGCCCACATGCAGAGTCCTCTGGTGCACATGAGCTTCGTTGCCAGCAATAATCTGGATATCTGCATTATCGTTGCCCTGCTGCTCTACGTGATCTTCATCATCAACAAGATCTTCTGGAAATTCGTGTGGCGCAAGGTGTTTGGCAATTCGAACAAAGCTTCTCAGAAGAAGAAGGTGAAGAAGCAGTAGATACTTTGAGAAATTTTAATTCTTTTAAGCAGCTTTCATATTGAGAGTTCAATTTATATGATAACTTCTTTCGGTCATTACGACAATTCTGCGTGTCCGAACTACTCCAAAAAACAGCGAATGAGTCAATAAACCCTTGAGTGTATATGTAATATTCTTCAAATATTATAAAAGTCAATAAGTTCCTGCCATCACCATACTTAATAAGTGGCCACATCTTAAATTATATGATAATATGTTGAAAATTGGCAAAATTTTAGTTTTTTGTCCTCATAAATTTCCGAAAATAAATTTCCAAAATAGTCAAAAATTGACCAAAAATTAGAAATCGTGTTTTAAATGCAGAAAAGTTCTCCATTAAAAACTAAGAAGAAAAAAACAAACCACTCCGAAATCAGAAAAAGTTCGCGATTTTTTTAGCCAAAAATTTACCGATTTTTTTATTGAAAATTAAAGGGGTAACGTCGTCAAAATTGTTAAAAATTGGTAAAAAATTACAAATCGACTTTTAAATGCAGAAAAGTTCTCTATTAAAAACTAAGAAGAAAAAACCAAACCACACTGAAATCCGTTGAGTTTAAGCCAAGTTACGACCAAAAAACCACTGAAAAAGTTCGTGATTTTTGAGCCAAAAATTTATTCATTTTTTCACCGAAAATTAAGGTATAACATCGTCAAAATTCGTAAAAAAAATGGTCAAAAATTAGAAATCGAGTTTTAAATGCAGAAAAGTTCTCCATTAAAAACTAAGAAGAAAAAACCAAATTATTCCGAAATCCGAAATGAAATTTCACCATGCTAAGCTAACTTTACCACAGACGGTGTGTGTATTGGATAAACATAGCACTTTGGCTTTGGACTTTACATAAATAGTTTTCTCTGTGATATTTCCCATTCAGCAACAAAGTCACTAATGTAGAAGCCATGTAAATGTATAAAAGCATAAATAGGAAATCGAATTTTTAAGCTTTATTTTATTAATAAAAGCAGTCTGGTTTCGGTTTAATAAATACTGATTTTGACTTTACTGGACATGACTATTCCACCTACAACATAGCGCTCCCTCTTCTAGGGAGCATCGAGAGCCTTTGGTTGCTTCTCTTTCTCGTCCACCTCCTCCTCCTTTTTGGGGGCAAGGGTTTCACCCGTGCTAATATCTTGCACCACGCGACACACCTCGCTGCCCAGCTCCTCGGGATCCTGCACGA
>VNJV01000908.1:0-13609 GCA_008042635.1 Drosophila nikananu | reverse complement strand
CTACAAAGGTGTCCACAACCCCCCTTAAAATCTGGAAGTGGCAAAAACGACTATTTTACAAAAACTTAAAACTTTTTCTTTCAGTGATAGATATCACTGTAATTATTCGAAAACTAGTTAGCTAAGGTCTTTAGCTTTCCATTGATATGCATATGTCCGCATAATACGCTCCAGGTAAAAAGATATAAGTGATTTAAAAAGTGGTGTCCACAACTGTCACCTTTCCCCTACATATATGTTTTAAATCGGCTTACTGCTCAGAGACTTCGTTTTTCCATTTTTCCATTTTTTTACATATTTTCGAATTTTATTCCTTGGGCGTCACATGTAATTAATTACAAATTACGCGCATTTTTCGGCATGGAGCAACTTTTGCGTCCTGGAAAATGGGGGAAAAGCGCAGGCAACTAACTCCGTCTGCGGCTTTTCCCGCTGACCGCAGGCGCTAAAAGCCGAAGACGGGGGGGAAAAAAGAAGAAAAGTCGGAAAGTCTGCGGGGAAAAAAATCCAGCTCAAAGGGAAATGAAAATTAAAATTAAAAAAAATGTAAAAACTAAAAAAACCCAACACTTGCATATAGAGAGAGGATATGAAAATCATGGTGCCTGTTGTTGGTATCAATTAAGTCACTCGAGGGACGACGACGACGGCAACAACAGCAACAACGGCAAAATGGCCATTAAAAGTGGCAAAAGGTGGCGCTATCTCGCTCTGTTAGCCATATTGCGGTTTAGCTTACATTTCACATCCGGTGGGCGGCTTTGTGGGTGGTTTTATGGCTGTCCCATTTCGCTGGCATTTGGCAATTAATTTGCATATCATTGATATGCACACACAGTAACCAGCTAACAACAACACACAGCACACACAATCGCCTAGCACACACACAGTGGCATACACACTGGCACACACACACTCGCGCACACACACTGACTCATCTCTTTATATTTGCTTAGGATTATTATCGGTTATTAATGTTGCTGTAATTGAAAATTATTTTCACTTTTATGTTTATCATTATCAGCTGCCATTACATCGTAACCCCCTTTTGGTCCTTGGTCCTTGGTCCATGTCCTGGCTGCATTATTATTATTATCGCTAGGGAATTATTGTTTGCCGTGATTTAAGTGCTTTAAATATGCACATCTGCATGTATTTAATATTTATGCGGACCCAGAGAGAATCGTGGGCCACGGCCCAGCATAATTATCAGCTTTATGGGAATAGTTTTGCCGCTAGTCGTAGTTTCGCCAGCATTTTACTCCGAAAACTGGTATATTTGTTAATGAAAAATATATAGGGTTTTGTAGGCTTAAGAAGTTTATTGTTAAGTCATTTATCATATTTATTTAATTATTTGTTTAATTGAGTTAACTTATATTACACCTATATTAAGCTGGTAAGATAATGTTTGAAGACTCCAGATAAAATATGTAATAAAAAAATGATTTATACTTGTGCTAATTATGAAGTATACATTTTTACTTATCAATTATATAAACATTTATTTATTATAAGTATATTATATATAATATATAATTATATATTTTTAGTGTCTTATATTTTTTGACAATTGTTTTTGTGGCTGTCCCAAATGGTAATTCAATAATTACAATGAACTTGTAAAAATTTTAGTCAGTTTTATAGGTTTTTTTTATAACATTTTATCTGGTACTTGAAATTGTATTTTATTAATTTCTATTATTTATTTTCTTTTTTCATCGAAATTTCCTTTAAAACAAAAAAATTAATATTATAAAACCAATAAAAAACTTTATAATTATAAATACTAAGTTCTTCAATAAATTGCCCTTAAAAAATGAATTCTGTCTGGTATAGTTATTAAATTATTATAAATTACATGAAAGTCATACAATAATAAATAAATTCTTTCATCTCAAAATTTGTCTTACAAGTTATTTGTTTACAATATTTTGTATTAATCTGTTTTCCCTTTCTACAGACTTCCCGAAATATTTAATAATTATTATTATACCAAAGCCCGTCCAAAATCTATAAAATCCCTTTTATACTTAAAAAATAAGCTCAATTGCTCTAACATTTCTCAGAAGAAAACGTTTAATCGCTTATTTCTCCTTAGGCCTTGGCCTGCAGTTACTTAAACGGGCATTTCTAGTTTTACTTCTATTTTATTAGGTCATCTCACCAGTGATTTGCAAATTAGTTCGCTTTACTGACCATTAAATGGCTTGGTATCGTGGAGATTTTATCTCCCGACTTGGCCCTCGTTCGGGGGCATCGAGGGCCCCAAGCAAATCAAAATTAATGATACGATTTCACCGCATTCACCGCCATCGGCTGGGGAATAAAAACAAAGGCCCGAAATGGTTTTAGAACGAATCACCACGCACAATGGAGCCCGATAATAATATCTGTATATATAAATATTTAATGCGAAAGGAAGGAAAGTATTTTGTGATTGTCGCGCCGACGTGAACAATTTGGCACTTCATTTTTTACAATTATCAGACGACAAGCAGACAATCGCCCGCCGGGCCAGGTGGGGAAACCAGCCACTGGAAAACCTCGGAAAAGCATTAAGGTGAGAGAACCGGGGGAAGGTGGAAACATAATTTTTCCGCAATTAAAATGAAGCGAAATATATGTGCGCTCGCCTGACTGAGCAGACAGTGTGTCCTGCAATATAGTTAAATATAGTGGTTCATGTTAAGCTGGAGCAATATTTTTGGTTCTTTGTCACTTTGTTTTTCTTGAAAACTATCATAATTAATTTGAAAATCTATGGATGCTGCTTAATAATTAAAATAGTTTTTTAAGTGTCTTCTTTAATTTTTAAGCGCAAAACTTGTAAGATATTTGATTGAGATTACTCAAAGATTTATATTCCAAGATTAATCACTAAACATTCTTAATTGCCTCATTTTTATTATATATTTACATTGATATATTGTTGCTCGGGAAATTTAAACTTTTCTTGGCCAGATTTTGTTAGTAACACTTTCTATTTACATTTAATATTAAAGTCATCATTTCCAAGTTCCAAAAACGGAATTAAAAAACGTATTTTGATATGAAACATAACTTTTGCCACATACTGTGCAAACTGATTGAACCAATTTGAAAGGAATTCGGTGGATGAGTGAGTCAATTAAATGGCCATTGAATGACCAGTAGTCAGTGTTCAGTGTTCGATGTTCGGTGTTCAGTTTCCGTTTACAGTGTTCGATGTTGGCCGTTGTCTTTTGTTTATTTATTTATTTGTTTGCCTGTTATTTATACGTTTTAATGCCAAATGGCAATTGGCGATGGCAACAATGCGATGTGCATGCTGAATGGTGGCCATGACAGTGCATTAAGCAGACTCCGGCTGCTAGCGGGACATCAGATGCCATTATTAATCGCTCAACCACGCCCACCGTCCACTGCTCACCGTACAACGCCCCCCCCGGGCAGAGCTTTTCACTTTTCACTTATTTTATTCCCGCCATTTCAGCGGGGGTTTAATAAACTCGCATTACGGCGAAACAATTATCAAGCCGGTTTGCGTTCAATTGCCCGCCGGAATGCGTCCGTCCGCCTTCCGTTATCCGTTTCCCGTATCCCGTTTGCCGTGCTTCGTTCGTCGCTGCACAACACTGATTACAGGGTTGCAATCGTGCGGAGAAAGTCTCCGATAAGCCCACGATATATTTTATAAGCCCTCTTCAAAAGGATGTGTAGTGAAAATTCAGCCTCAGATCGGGTTTTAAACTGTAGCTTTTGCCTTATTTACAAGGGCTTTGATTAAGTTAAATGCCAGTTGAGCTGCTAGATTTTATTTAATGTTAAAAATATTATTTATTTTTAAGTTTTGTGCAACTTTTGAGTATACTTATATAATTATTATAAATGTATTCTCAACACGCATTAAATAGCTGTAATCAGGCGGAGAAAGCTGCCTAATATTTTAGTAACTTTACTATATTCTTAACTGTCGCATTTTCAAAGTTTAGAATATGGAATAATGTAATATTGATTATAATAAATGAATATAAATAGTTGTATGTGATGCCTTAAAGCCTTAATCGCTTCGGCTGTACTTATTACAAGAAGTCATTGTATTTATATAATATAATGAAAATAACAAGAAGTAGTAAGTTATAACGCTGTCTTTTTTCTATTATTATAACAAGTAACTATTTTTGTCATACAAAATATTAGGCACAATATTTGTGACTAATATGTTTGTGATTTTTAATAAGATATCATTTTACATTTATTTTATGCAAATTAACAGCCACTTTTCCATTAAGTATTTGTTGGTTTATGATTTTTGTACAAGGGCTTAAAATAAATTTAATAATTCAAAATGATCAACATTTATTGTACAACAATAAAATTTATAGTCTATTTATTACCTTGCCAACCATTAAAAAGCCCGATTTTACTTTTGGCTTCGAATATTCATTATTTAATTGTTGCTATTTATTTTACTTTTAAACAATGTAAATAATTTTTTGAAAGTAAAGAAGGCTGGAAGTATTTCTTTACCAAATTGCATATTTCAGCAATAAGAAATATATATATATATACATATGTAGCTAACAACTATAGGTGTAAGCAATTTATAAAATAATTGCTTACTATTTTTTTTAACAAAAATTTTACCTTGCTAATAAAAACGTTTGTTAAAATGTGAAGCTTTAATTTAAGAGTCTGTTCTGTTCTGTTTAATAACACAGTGTAACAAATTTTGAAAAAGTAAAAGAACTTTTGAAGTGACCGTCATAACCGTCATAACTTCATCAATTTTCGTTATTTTTTTATGAAATTGGTCTTGTTTTATTCGTAATTGACTAGGCAACTACAATAGGTGCGCACCTATTGAGAAATATTGGTGATTTGTTTAAAAAAAATGGCATTAAAGTCGAATAAACACGGAAAAAAAGTAAGAGTTACATATTTCGAAGCAAAAATTGTGTCTTTCTCATTCGAAACAAAGAATAAGTTATTTTTTTCCTGTAAGCTACTCCATTAAGCTATTAAAAACTGCAAGACTTTTTCAAATTGGTCAACAACTTTTCGAGCAGGAATTTTTCAAAGTGGAAAAGTGCAGAAAAACCGTTTTTTGACCATAACTCAAGATTTTGAGGGTGTTAGAAGAATTTCAAACATGGTTTTGTTTTATATTCGACCTGCTTAACGATCTCTACTAGGTCACTTCAAAAGTTCAAAATCACTGTTACACTATGTAATCAAACTTAAGTTTGTATAGTTTTTCTCATTTTAAAATTCGGTTTAATTCTTTATGGATTACTTAAATAATTAATTCCAAGATAAAGTGATTGTAATCGTTAAAGGCTCAGTCCAGAAATAACGCTTTTTAATAATTTTATATTTTTAACTGACCCCTTTTCAAATTTATGTTTTCACTATTTGCTTCGCACTTCTGTCAAATATTTTAAAATAGCGATCATCAAACATATTTTATTTTCCCAATGAAAATGTATTTGAATTTCGAAATGTAACACAATCTCAACTATTTCCAATATTTACTCCTAGAAAACTTTCAAAAAGTAGGCACTAATTTTTGCCACCGCTTAGATTTTCGCAGCCGAGTCTTTTCCGATCGGTTTACCTTCCATGAGCGTTACGACGACCAGCAAGTGAATCAGCATTTTGCCATTCCGATCGATCTTGGCGAGTTGAAAATTCCGTTTTCGTAGGTGTTTCGCCGTGACTCGCATTTGGTATCAATATTAACAATTCCGCAGCGACATTTGCGATCGGCACGCGAACGAAACAATCTCACAGCACTTAAAAAATTCAAAAAAATAGTGACACAACTGTAGCTATTGGTAGCTATTAGATATTTTTTTGTTTTTAATATATAATATGATTTTTTTTTATTTAGGATATTTCACGAATTACCGAACGCAAGGGCGTTTGCCAGCGTTTGAGCTCAGTTTGAACCGTTTAAACCGTTTCAACCAGCCGACAGCGCCGACGTTGATCAACTGAATATGAAACCGTTAGAGCGGCGGAGCCTGCAGGATGCAGCATCCGAGACGAGCGGCCACGAAGCCCAGCCGATGCGGGGCGAAGGCGAGCCGAAGTGTGCCGAACAGTACTCGTAACCGTTAGCCGTTGGACACTGTAAAACCGAAGTGCGGAGCCGAAGGCACGGCTGACGAACGCTGGTTGCCAATTGTCGAAGTGGATGTTCGAATCGAACGCCGTCCACCATGTGCCGAACGCGTTCCACACACCAGCCACGTGGTGGAACGCGTGGTTCGAGGACACCAGCGGGGTGCCGTCCGTCCGGCGCAGGCGCCCTATCCGCCGGAGGAGGAGTGTCGTCCGCATTCGTCTGACAAATGGTACGACAATTGCTACAAGCTGTGGTGGCATTTGGCCAGTGCCTGGCGCAACTTCATCCTGTGGCCAGAAAACTCTGCGCCAGTTTCGATGGTTTAGATATTGCGGCAGGCGTTTTGAAGGATTTCCCAGCTGCCTGAGTTTTCGACTTTCCCAGGTCGTGGTTCACTGCAATCAGCCGTGTCTAAGGTCAGCAAAATTACCATATGGTTAATGGGAAATCATTAATCAGGAAAAGATTTGATTGGGAAAAGAAGTTAATCATTTCGATATTTTCTAATATTTCAATATTCGTAAACTTATTAATGGGGAAGGATTCGGGGACCCAGGTCAAAATAATCAGAAAGAGATTCGGTTGAAAAAAGAAGTTCATAATTTCCATACAATGAATGAAATTGGTCTTTAAAATAAGGAAAAATAATTATAAGGTTTATTTTCATAAATGTTAGTTATAGAGTTTATAAATTTTATATATGTATATATCTACAGATGCTGAGAACTATTCGCTCTCCATCAATATATTCCCTAACTAACAGTTTCATTTTAATGATTACATCTGAAGAATTTGTATAACTCCTCCTAATAATATGAATATCTACAGATATTGAGAACTAGATTATGCTCTTTTCTTAGATTAATTCCCCCATTCTAATGAACTTCTATTACCTTCTAGTTAATGAAAGGAACTTGAAGCTTCTCGATGATCTCCTAGAATAACATTAGATCCAGCTAAAAATAAAGAAATATAATACAAAATAAAAGCGCCCTTGCCCTGTTTATATGCTTATTCATAAAATCAAATCCATATATTGAATGCATGTATACCCTTTCGTAGTTCAAGCTACTATACTTCAGTTTGTTAATACTTTTGGCCAATTACATTTTGTCCCCGCAGAGTATAAGTATCCCTCAACTCCACATATAAGTTGTCCGTTTCCGTTTCCGTTTCCGCCTCCAGCTGACATTTGGTGGTTGATCAACCGCCATGCCCCGCAATTCTCCCATTTTCCAGCAGAAACTTTCCTTTGGCGCTGAGCGCAAAAAAGTTTTCGAATTGCATTCTGCATTCTGTCAGATAAGCAGGGCGACACACAATCCCAATCGGAAATCCCAATTGACATAATTTTCAATATTTCAATGTCGGAAAATAGGAGAAGTGCACTCGAATTTAATTGAACTTTAACTGTCAGTTTTTCGCTCTTCGTGGCTCCAACTTTGTGGTCCTGCGGGAACGGGATCCCTGGACCTTCGGGCGGGGCGGCGGATGACAGGGCCCAAAGTCGCTGCTGTCAAAACCTGCCACAAAATGGCTTAATTATCCAATAGACGATGCTGGATTCGGGATGCGTATTTAACTTGTCAGCGGGTGCCAGTCATCTTAAATTGTTGACGCAGCCGGGCGGCTTCTAGTTTTCGGTGTCTTCAACTTTTCCGCTAAATAACTCAATTACGAGTTCGCTGATGAGTTTTCTGGGGGGCCGCGGTGTAATTATGCAATTATGCAATTTTTACCACCAGATTCGGTTAAATGAATTGCAGCTGCTGTTCCGCACTGACATCAGCGGGAAACTCGCTGCAACAAATCAAAGTGCGATTCTTTGAATGCGACGACGAAAACTTTTCCGGCAATTATCCGCAGAGAGTGCGGGAAAAATGACAAGCGGCATAATGTTGAATATCTGTTATGTAAGGAGGGGAAATTCAAGAAAATGTTGGAGCACTCGAAAGCCTAGATGGGCTTGTTAAATGCATATTATTTTATTAGGACTATTATATATAGGAGAATTATATAAGCTTAAGAAAATTCCTCTCAGGGAGCATTCTGTGAAAAATTATAGTTCGAAATAATAACTAAAGTTCAATAATTTAAATTATATACCTACATAATTATTATAGTTTTAAAGATGGTTAACAGTAATACCAAAAAAGGTTTAATATATATATTATATATTATAGAAAGGTCTCCGCAGATAATATTTATTTTATTTTGTTATTTGTTTATTAAAGCTTACAAAATATTGAGAAGAATTTAATTATTTTTTAGGTAATTAAAATAAATTCCATTTCTTTTATGAAGTTAATTTAATTATAGTTTCTCGTCTCCGCCACAGTTAAATCCCTGATTACATAAATAAATTAAATGAAATGCAATGCTCAACAACTAAATCTATATTTTAAATGGCATTTAATAGCATTTGTTGGCTTATTAAATTACCGAACAATTGGCAAACAATGTATTTACAAACAATGGGGTTCCAATCAGAGATCTCAAAAGTCAGGCCCCAATTGTATTTCGGGATTATTAACACCACTACAAGTACTCTATGTCCTTGCATACACACCCACATACACATGGTTAACTAATCCTGGGCTTTTCACAACAAAAAAAAACTTCTGGGACAACGAAGAAACCAAAACCAAAACTTTTGTTTCTAAAACTCGTGTTCCAAGTCCTTGCCACACACACACACACACACACGCACAAAGGAGCAGAAGTTGTGGCCAGGTGTGTGTGAATTTTGAATTTGAAAAACTCTCGTCTCTCCCTCTCTCTCTATCTCTCCCTCTTCCTGGCAGACACCTGCTGGAGCTGTAATAAGTATGCAGCGTCTACAAAGACAACAAAGCCGATATCCTGGCGTATCCTGGAAATTTAGAAATGACAAAAGCAAGTCACGACGCTGCTACCTAGCTTTACTTGCTTTTCTATTTTTATATTTCCTTAAAAACTAAGATTTATAGTAAATATGGAATATTATAGCTATAATTTTTATAATTTCTTAAATATATACCTCTATTTTTTTTTTGTATAGAATCCAAGGTACTTCCTGGGCCCAGAAGACAATATGCACGCTTGTTCTTCGGTTGTTAGGTGTTAAAGCAGCCGAAAGTTGGAGGCCATGTAGACAAGGACAAGCAGAGTGGGAGGCAATGCTAAGGAGGATGCCAAGGACGAGGGGGGGGGGGNAGGAAAGGAAAGAGGGGATGGAGGGGGGGGGGGGGGGGGGAGGGACACGGCAGGAAGCAGCTGCATGTGTCGCGTACGTGTGCCGCCCCAGCAAGAACAACAACAACAATGGCAAGGCGAACAAGTGACAACATTGTGACCAAATGTGAGTACGAGAGCCTTGGCGTAGGTGTGCGTCTCGTTTTAGGGGGGGGGGTAGGGTATGCGTTTAGGTGTGCACGTGTGTTTGCCACCCCCTGCCCCCTTTCCCACCTCCGTTCCTGTGTGTAAATCGCACATTTCAATTTGCATGTGTTAGCGACAAACTTTTGATAAGTGTTACTCGCCTTACACAAAGGCAGGCGGCGGCGGAGGAGGAGCGACAAGGCATTGAAACTTATTGTCAAACACGAGCAGGAACCATCACTCCCGCCCCCTTCCCCCCTCCCTCCTCCCCTCACACATATGCAAATTCGCACACACCCACACACACATATCAATATTTTTCAGACATTACGTGCCCCAAACATTTCGCACACCTCCTCGGGATCGATGGCTAAATGTGGAATGCCATGTGGCAGGAATATTATTGCGAAAAATTTCAAATTATCTGAGAAATTCATTTTTGTTGATTTACAAACTAAAAGAAAAGAATAAGGAAAACTGACAAAGGAGAGAAAGTGAAATACATTGTTCGAAAGAATGTGTAATACATATAAAATAATTAAGTGGTCAATGTCATATCGAAAATATCGTAAATATCGAAAAATATCATTATCAAATTATCGAATAATTTGATTTTATAAATACTTTGTTTAGTATACATCTCTTTTATAACATAATATTAAGTTATCGTATATATGTATATATATATATATATCTTACGCATTAAATATAGATTTTTAAGTAAAACATATGTAAGTTATCGATGTATAAATAATTTCTGACATCTCTAATTTGAATTATTTAAACTAAAATATCGACAAAATATATTAATATATAATAAATCTCTTCTAGAAATCACCTATATTAATTTTATAATTTAATTGTTAAAATTTCTTTTATTTATTCGACAAGACAGTCTATTAGCAAGTCTATGAGTCTGTTACTTAACGGTCACTAATTTGTTTAGTTTAAGGCGTAATTTTTATACATTATTTATATAATAAATAATAATATTTTTTGTAAATTTGGTGGCCGAAGATGATTAAGGGAATTAATTATCATATAAATTAAGGTAATTATTATTTAAATTTATAAATATATGGCTTCAGTGAGTGTTAACATATATAGACATTGAATACTTTTAAAATGTTCTACCCTTTGGAGAGTATAAAGTAGACAATAAATTAAGAAAAATATTAAACGAAAAAGAGTCATAGAAAATATGTTATTAAATTTCCAAATGTTTTAAAGTTAGAATACAAATTAAAGCTTTATATTGGTACCTATACATATATTTTATTTTATGTGTAAGTAATTATGTGCCAACCAACTGTTTTGTTAATTTTGTAGTAAAATTCAATTATTTTCTCAATTCAATTTAAGATTTTTTGGTTGAATTTAAATTCAAGAAAATAATACTAAATATATTTAAAACGTGTTCTGCAACACATTATTGTACATCAATATATTTTACATGGTAGGTGCAAGCTTTTGCATACTTTGTATTTCGAAAGCCTGAAGGGCCTAAAGGCAATATCATTTTGAACATATTTTTTGCAGAAATCAATCAGTTTCTTGATAAATTGGCAGCGCCACAGGCCTCTTGTGTGGGCCAACTTACACGGGGTCACCGACGGATGTGCTTATTCTTTTCCACACCACAGCCACTGTTACACCCACTAACCCCATTCCGTTTTATTTCGCTCTTTTCCCCGCCCATAAGCCCCGGTTTTCCTCCTCTCGTTGAGCGTTGCACGTTGATGAGTGCTCCTGGTTATCTGGCATCCATATTCCCATGTTAACTGTCGCCTTTGGCGCTCTCGCCTGTTGACTAACTGCCGAGGGGGAGTGTCCTTACAGAATTATGAACATATCCTGTGAATTGAGGAACGTCATCAGGGCAGACAAAAGGCAAAACAAATTGAGAGCAGAGCAAGTGCCCTGCACACACAAAACAGACTCTGTTAACGTTCTGGCTTTTTTAAGGCTTTTAATTTAATTTAACTTTGAATTTTTGTATCATTTAAATGTATAAGTTATAGTTGCTGATAATAATTTTAAAAATATTATTAAATGTGTTGTTAACTTGAATATTATTTTAGAAAAATATTTAATAATGTTGTTTTATTTTTTAGGCATTCAACATGTTGATAGACAAGTTTAATACACTTTAACTTCGCTTTAAATTCTCCTTTCTCCTGACCCTTTCTTTCTAATATTCAAATGTATATATTTTTTGGCTTGGCTATTTTTCTGGAATTTTTTGTTTGGCAGCACTTTTGGCCACATTTCCAGCTGCAGCGTGAAAACTGTTGCACACTCCACACACACACATAGACGACGTGTTATCTCTCGGCTGTGCGTCATTTCACAAGAAGCAGAGGCAGAGGCAGAGTCAGAAGACCGCAACAAAACAAAATCTGACAATAAGTGTGAAAATGGCGCTCCCCTTTCCACCATTTCCACCATTTAGCACCCCCTGAGCTGCCATGCAAAACTAAAAGAAAAATGTTTAAATATTTCCTGCTTTTTATTGTGGTTACGTCGCTGCCTTCCCCCGCTCTGCCGCTCTGTTGCAAAATCAAAAGCTGAAGTGAAGCTGCAAAAAGAACAATAAGAACAACAATGAAGAAGGCGACACTAAAAAAAGGAGGAAGACGGATCCGGAAGCAGAAGAATAAGGTGTTCTTTCGAAGGGTAGCAGTGGTGAATACCCTGGTAAATGGCTGTATATTGAGACGCAAATCCTTTAGGATAAAACGGTTTAAAGAACGCACTCAATATTATATCGTAAATATCGTAAAACATCAAGTTCCAAAATTTTAAATTTAAAAAAAGATCTGAAAATGATTTTTTTATGAACTGGAAGCTGTGCCAGGCAAGCGCAGCGGCCAGAACACATTCATGCCAATATCCTAGGGACAATTATTATTCTATAAGGAATCATTAATGGAATTCAAATATTTAGATTATCAACCGTCAAATTTGAATTTAAACAATTTTTTATAAACAAAACTTGTTCAAAATTCAAACGATTTCAGCCTAGTTTGGTTTTTTCTTCTTAGTTTTTAATGGACAACTTTTCTGCATTTAAAACTCGATTTCTAATTTTTGGCCAATTTTTGACAATTTTGACCCCTTACATTTCTTTGAAAAATGGGTCACATTTTTGGCTTAAAAATCGCGGACACCTTAAAGGGTTTTTTGATCATAACTTGGCCTACCAACGCAAAGCAAATATATAAACGGTTGTTTATAATTAGTATTAAAGCAATGTGTATTTCAGAATTATTAATAAATTCTGTTAATTAGTTTACTAAATAATAATGAAAGCATAGCTCAATTAAAAACAAGACTTAAATTATATTCATACTCATTCTGATTTTTCTAGCATAATTAATGATAAGAATGATAAGATATAATGAATTTGTTTACTTAAGAGGAACACCACAAAATTTTGTATTTTTAGTAGGTACAATATTTACAGCTGCCTAGCTTATTCACTTTATGTCATTTTTCTAGGGTATCTAAAGGACCCTTAAAAAATATATCTGTTACTGAACTATCAGCAGAGAAAGATGAAGCAGAACAAAACGGGAGCGAAGCGTAAAAAATAGCAATACTTTCCGTGCTGCGCTTTGCTTTGTAGTGCCTTACACTGAAAAAAAGATATATTTAAAATACTTTATTTAATCAACAAAATGCAGGAAGAAAAAAGTATTTCCTGATTATTTAGATTAATGTATCTAATATCTATCATATTTGTATGACTTGAGGGCTATTTCCTAGGCTTTTAAAAATTCTTTATGTGATCAATATTTTACTTTTTCTGGCAGTGTAGTGCCGTCGTCGTTTACTGTTTACTTTTATTGTGGCTGCTGGCCGCGGTGGCGCTCGAAAAATATGAAAACTTTCGACAGGAAACAGGAAACTGATAAGGGCATTTTTGCGCCGTTACCCCTTTCTCCCCCTATCACCCTCTCGCTCACTCTTTCTCTCTCTTCCCTCCCAGTCGGACTTTGCTTCACGCGGTGAACGATTCTGCCTAGAAATCTATGCCGAACGGGTATGGCTTTTCGTATGATCCCCAGTTCAGCATGGTGGCAAACGTGCGATTCAGGTACCTGAATCGACCGCTGCTCCGTTCATGGTAAAATG
>VNJV01000901.1:0-22403 GCA_008042635.1 Drosophila nikananu | reverse complement strand
GCAAGTGCATGAGATGGTGGTGGTTTTGCAAAGAGCGAGTTTGTTTACATTTTGATATATATTTTGGTACATGGTATATAACAGTCGTTCACGAACGACTGTAGCTTTCTCACTTGTTTGTTTTTATTTTGCTGTTCATTAAAAGCAAATCTAGCTTGAAGCGTACAAATTTAATCGTTTCTACCGCTTCTCCCATAATAATCACGTTCATAACCATTTTCAATGTCAAAAACAATATTGTGTGTGAATATTCTCCAACACACAGAATATATGCTACAAAATACTCACAAAGCAGAGAGAGGGTATCATTAAGTCGCAAGCTCTGGGAGTGCGTTCTTAGTGGTTTTAATTAAGCAGACAGTGGAACAAATTCAAACTCGGCCTGCCTTTCACTCGCTCAATAAACAAATAATAATTCAGAGCTGCTGCTGCTCTTACCCCTGTCCGTTTCGCTGGCTGGCTTTATGTGCAAACTTTTCACTCGACATCTGGAGAGAGAAAAGAAACTATAACCGAAAACTCTGAAATCCAAAAACCGAAACCGAAAATCCCAAAATCCGATTGAGAGCCCCAAATTGATCCGCAATTTCGGCTCTCGACTTTGGGCTAATGGCTAAGCAAACACCCAGCTACCATTCGATCCGAGTGGAGGTTTGGAGTGCGCCGAATCACGCACTGCACTTGACCATTATCCATTATGTGAGGCCTGGTGGGGTTGGGCATCCATTCCGCCTCGAATGCACCTGAGACATGCGATCATCATCCGATGGGGGTTGGGGATTCGGAATAGCTGCGAGTCCATTGCCACTGCCATACATTGTTGCATTTGAATAACATGCCAGATAGAGAGTTTTGTAACTACCGCTGCCTGATGTGGCTGGTGCAATTACTCATTTGGATGGGAAATCTACAAATCCAAATCATAAATATTTTAGAGATTTGAGGAAAGCTGATTAGTAACTGCGGGTAATGATTTAATCCTAGATTCATACGAGAAAGGCGTTGTACTTTTATTAATTGTAATTGTTAATGTCAAGGGAGGAGTTTTTCTTGCTTAAATAGGAGGAAAATTGAGTATAAAATCTGCACTTAAATATTTGTAAACTCTAAAAAGGGGCTTATATTTAAACGGTAACCATTTAGTAGTTTTAACTCTATAAATTACTCAAGTTCGGGGAAAATTACAAGTCACAAAAGTAGAAATTCGCTTCTGAATTTGATACAATTGTTTTGGCCCCAACATTCGACCATGTGTTCAGGTCGCCAACCCACGTCAATCCACCGAATTAGTTCGCTTATAGAAATGTTTGCCCCGCATAGTCATCATTCTCGCGTAAATTGTTTTAATTTCACTTTAATTTATAGCCGAGAATGCCCAATTTAAAGTTTTATGCCATCTAATTGAAAACGTTTTGGGACCTGGCTCATAGACACAGACCTTCCCTTGGCTCGTCGGAGCCTCCTACTTCTATTTCCCCATATGTAACCGAAGAAAAGTTTGTGCAGTTTTCTTTGGGCGGTGCGGAAAATGTCAAGGTAAATGCAGTAATGTGGCTATGGGGCGGGGAAACTTACTTAAACTAAACCTAACCGATTACGATAATTCTCACAAAAGTTAGCAGGCAATCGATAAGCGAAGCAAGCCTAAGTTGGAAAGTTTTTGCATCCGAGTCCAGAGTAAGGGTAATATGTTTTCTTTGAGGTAACAGAACATCACAAGTGGTCTGGTCTCGAACCCATTAAAGACGCCTCGGGAGCAGCTCTTTAGCTCTTCCTTATGGCTCCTGGGTCTGGCCAGATCAAGTGCCAGACAATCCAGACATTTTATGGCACAGACACAGCATGAAAAGGCATATATAAGGGTTATATATAGATATATAGCAATATAGGCAGACAGCCTCATCTGGAGAAGTTGCATATTGGCGCTGTCCAACAAATTTAGCAACATTTCCTGCCCGATGCTGTGTTCACTTCAACGTCTTCAGACGTCTCCGCTTTTTTTTTGTGTACAAACAATGTTTTCGATTCGGACCTCACACATTTTGGAAAATAGGACTACAGAAAAGGAATCACCTAAATAAGGGAAATATTTGTTTGTTTGTTATAAAAAAACATAAACAAATAAGTTTGCTAATAAAGGAAATATAGCTTAAGGTTTATTAGGAACTAATAAGGCTGCGAAATATATTTAAAATCATTTACTGACTTCTAAGAGCTTAAATTATTAGTATTTCTCATATCTTGATATTGATAATCTCCCATTATATACTTACTTTTTCCCGAGTGTAATAAAAAGTTTCTTTTCTCTAGAAGAAACGAAGCTGAAAAAGAGTTGAAAAGCTAAAAGTCAAAAGAAATTAAAGCATTAATTTAACGCCAGCTTTGCTTAGCTTTTGTGCTGCTCTGGTAATTGTTACCTTAGTACCTTTAATAGCCAGTCGAGAGTGCGTGGTGTGTGTGTGTATGTTGGGTTGTGTGCACACACAATGCACTCGAGGAAGTTGCGCTATTGTTGGCCATCATTAAAAGACAATTTGGAATCGGCCAAACTCCAAATTAAACTCCAACAGGGAGGGCCTACCTACGAAAAGCGAAAGTGTTTGCCATATCCATTGCACTTTATGCGTTCTATGGCCGGCGTTTCTCTCCCAGGGCAGCCAGTGGAAATGGAGATTGATTAAAAGATTTACAACGGCCGACGATGATGCATTTCCCTTGACCATTTTCCTACAATTCAGCGGCTCCGGCTGCTGCTGGCCCCCGAGGCCGCCGCTAATGCCTTAATAATATGATAAACTGGCACAGCCGAAAAAAGAGATTAATTTCCGAGACATTTCCCAGGGAAAGCCAAGACGCCAGGGCAAGTGAGTTGTTAGCCCAAGCTAAACGTGGCATGTGGCAAGGGGAATTTTGAATGCTAAACGCTGGATGGATAGATGGATGTATAGACGGTTTCCAGAGCAGGGAGCAGAGAGTAGCCGCTCACCTTTTTGACCCAAAAGTTGCTTTTTGATGGGTTTCAGCTCACCGGCGAGTGTTTGTCTTCCTCAACTGCTGCCCCGCTGGCTTGCCCCCTCTAGATAGTTTTTGGTTTTTGGCTTCGGTTGTTTGCACTGCACGTTTTCCTAATTGCTCTACTTAATCTCCGCTTTTAAGACTTTTTTGGTGGTCAGTCAATGGCCCGCTCAGAGAAAACTAAATACTATTCATATGTGAAAATATATACGGAGGGTCTTGTACTTCGTCTCCCTTGTTGTCAGTACAGATAAGTTTAAGTGAAAGATGAAAGAAATCAGTTTGCTGTTTGAGAGATTTAAAAGGTCACTGAACATGTATGGGAATGGATTTATAGAGGCAGGAATTGTATGTAAATATATATGTATAACAATAAAAAATTTTGTAAATACATAATTTCAAACAAGCTCTAAATAAATCTATAAAAATATTGAACAACTTTGAAGATGAAATATCCATTATGATGCTACAGGTAACACGGATTATGTTTTTCCATGGCTGTATTAAGAGGCTTAATTGGTCATAACACCTTCTGTGTTGAGAGCTTTCGCTTCCTGGAGCATTAATGCACTCTCCGAGTCCTGCGCCTCGTGCAGCTTCTCACTATCATAAAATGGTCTCTCACCTCCTGTAACTCGGTAGTTACGCCGCCACCAGCTTGGTCCATAAAAGTTTATTATGTATATTGTATTGTACAGTTTTTAATTAACGAAAGTTATGCCATAAATATGGCCAGGAAAATGCATTTCCGAATGTCACACTTAATACGGCCTCGTGCCTAACCGAAATTTCCATATGTTGGACACGTAGTGAGTACGGCGGGTAACCATCATTGATGGTAATTATGCAGGGCCGGCCTCCTTGGCAGCCGGAAATTTCACTTTGTGCAGTGAAATTATTTATTGGCTTAAATATTCGCAGTATGTATGTGCCGAGTGTCGAGTGTCGATGCCTGGCTTATAATCATTAAGGTTTTGCCACGTCACTTCAATTGTCAGTTACCGCTGATGGTGCCACCGCTGCCCACGTTCAGATACTTGGATACTTGGGTTACTCTACGGGTACTTGCAGCACTCCGACGTCCCTAAGAGACTCCAGTGTGATGTTTTAACTAGTCGAGGGGCAACACCACACACACACACAGGCTAGAGGGGAATACTGGGCGTGGGTGGAGGGAGAAGGTTGGGGTTGAGGAAGCCTCGGCGACGCTATAAGGAGCAGACTTCGACTTCGATGAGATTAGACACACACACGCAATCACAGTGGTTGCCCAGGAAAGGGAATACCTGGATTTGGTTTAAAATATATTTTTATTGATTATTTTGGATATTTTAAGCTTTTTATGGCATATCAAAAAGAAAACTGACAATTGTAAATGTTTTTTTTTGAAGGTAGAGCGAATATATAATATAAAGAAAGCATAAGATAAATGAGCATTAAACACACATAGATATTCCAATTGCAATTGGCTTTTAAAATAAAAAAGTAGAGCAAAGTCATTAAGTAACCTGCTGTAAATATATATCAAAAGAAATATAAAAATAAATTCGAAATAATATAAACTCTATTATAAATAATAAACATAATTATCCAATAAAGCATAAACTTTATTTCTTTAGCTCTACCCCAAGACAATTCAACAAACTGCATATAAATATATTTTATGTGCAATAGAGAAAGCCCAAGTGCCCGTTGAGTTGTGATTAAATGTATTTAGTGTATAAAGGCGCAAGAAAGGTAAAAGTTATTTCTTCAGAAATGTGTTCAAATTTATTATCGTAATATACCCAGGGGCTTGTAATTTGCCAGTGACCACTGTACGTACCCAGCAAGCACTATGTGAGAGTGAGTGTCGGCAAATGTGTGTATAGTCCGTGTCCGTGTACTCGAGTCAGTTCCATTGCACTTCTTCTCCTGGTGGAATATCAGGCGACACTTGACTATTAAGCAAGAGATGGCCAGAGTGGAGACGGAGATGGAGATGCAGAGATGAAAGAGACGACGAGTGCGGAGCCCTCCTATTTTTAACCGCACGGAGTGGGCTTGTGGCCCACAGTCCCCATTCCAGGCCATGCGCCCTCCTACCAGTTTTTATTCCAAACCTATGTGTATGCTAGTGTTGTCAATTTTTGGGAGGGAAATATGAATTGAATATTTGAAAGATAATATAAATAGTTAAATAATATCAGTAATTTCATCTGTAGAACTCTTTAAAATACTTACTTTCTTAACTAAAATATAAAAAGTAGAAACTGTCAGAAAAGGTCAAAGAGGTAAACCTTTTACAATTCTATATAAATTAACAAAAAGAAGAAAACCCTCTAATTTGTCACCACTGGTGGCAAGTGCATTAGGCCTAGGCTTTTACACTTACTTTACCGCCAAAAGGGGAGAAGAAGGAGGGTAGCATAGCCCCTAGAAAAAAAGGGGGCAAGTGGCATGGTGGTGTCAGGTTGCCGCATGCACTTCGCCACACATCCCGTGCACCGCTCAGTGGGTCGACAGTCCCACGACCCACCACCAGCAGCAGCGGCAGCAGCAACAACATCCAAATAGCAACAGCAACACTGTGGCAAAATGCGACTGCAACGACGGCCAGTCAACTTTTGGCTCGGTTAAACAAAAGTGTCTTCTCGCAGAGCTAAAAATAAGCACTGTTTTGACCCAACAACTTCCCCCTCCGTGACGGTGCCTCGGTGCGACTCCATGGCAACATGGACTGCATGGCCGCCTGGCTACATGGCCCGATCCTCTTAGTCGTCGCTGGCTTGCGCTTCCTGTTCTGTGTGTGCAAATCTGTGCCAAATGTTTTCCAAGAAAACGAAGTATGCAAATACATTTTGCATTTAAATTCTTGTTGCAGCAAATGCAAGCAATAGCGAAAACCGGCAAAAGGGGCGGCCTCATTAGTAGCAAGACACTTGAAATTAGAGTTTAGAGTTTACTGCTGGCCTGCTGGTTTGTTCGTTTCGTAGATGATGAAAGTGATTTATGTCCGGCAGCGGCACTGCCTCCTCGCAGCAGCTCCTCCTTGGAGACTCGACGAGACCCGTTGTCTGGCAGCCTCATGATGGTTGGGAAAGAAGACCGTAGGTTGCAGATCTGCCGATTGAAATGCCTACGCTAATTTTTGTTGTTTGCTGCAATACCCTGAAATTAAAGGGGGTTTTATAGAGAGGAATAGAGTTTAATGTGGGCTAGACTTTATTGCAAAAACAATTTAGATCTTTTGATGGTTCTTGCTAAGTTAAAGTCTAGTCGACTAATTTATTTCACATAAATCTAGACTTGACAGAACTTTGCTTTAAGGCAAATTTGTTTTTGAAAATTTTAGATGCATTTTCTTGCCATTTTAGTTTTTAGAGTCTAGTAAATAAAATGCCACATAATTCGTACTTGGGAATTTAAGGAGCACTCCTTGTAGTTTTTTATGTTGGAAAGCCTCTCTCCCTTATCGCTAATGCCCCAAAAGACTCTCAAATTCTTCATCAGTAACTATTACTTTATTTTTTAAACATTTTAAATAGAGCTGCCAAACGCAGTACTCAGTATCTTCACTTCAGGCATGCTTTTATTTCAAAGAAATCTCAAAGCAAAAAACTGAAGAAGAAAGACAAGCAGCAAAATCTTTCAAGAAACTGAAGAAGAAGCTGAAGAAAGAAACAATTGCATTTGGAGAACCCTGAAACGCACCAGACCTGAACTTTTATTTGTTGCTTTTTCTCGTTTTTTAACTCGACTTTTTTAGCTTTTTGCAATGGCAGGGCATAACTGAAGCATATCTGCGCACACTTCTCGCTGGTGGGCCACACATACGAAATAAATGCAAAATGTTAATCCCGCAAGTGTTTAAGACCGGCTTAAGTATATGTTTTATTTGCGCTTGAGTTATTTTAACAACTTTTTGTGACCTACAAGCACAAGTTGGGGGCCAGTTTTCACCACGAGTTGAGTTCTGACCGAGAGCTCTCTCTCTCTCAGTGGAAGAGAGGGCTCCAAACTCCAATCAGCTGAGGTTTGTTTTTGTTTTGGTACGAGCCCCACATGGCTCCCCATTCTCTCGGCCTCTCTCTCTTCCGATGCGCGCTCCGAGTGAGTTGGGTTTCGCTCGTTGCTTTTGGATCGATAAAACTTCTCGCCGCCACCGCCGCCGAGGTATAAAATGCTTTTCACTTTTCCGACTGCACTTTAGTCGCCAGACTTTTATCGAAACGTGCACATCTCCAGCGGCCAGTTGTTGTTGCTGCGCGCCTACACAAAGCATTTCCGCAGAATATATATGTACACACATCCTTTGTATCTCCTTCGAGCCGACAAATAACCATCGCGAGTGAAAATCAAAGTTTTTCTGGGCTTTCTTTGTGAGTGTAAAGTGCTGGTTGGGAGATGGAGAAGTGCTGCAGGGAGGCTAGATGCCAGATGAGGTCCACCCGACTTACCTAACTCCTGGAATTTTCTCAGAGGACTCGCTCTCTGCAGCTCTCTCGGTTGCGCTCTCTCTCGTGGGATGCTGCTCCTTGCACAAGGCAAAAGTTTTTGCGTTTGTATTGATTTTACGCACATGCAGGCGCCAGCAGCAGCATCCCACGCTGCGATGACTCATCGTCCAACATCCATTCGTCCTGCAGCATTTTCCATCGCGTTTCTAATCTCTCCGCCTCTTACCACTTTCCACGTTTCCTCTGGCCCGTGTGCGCTTAGATTTTTCCAGTGCGAAAAGTAAAGCAATTGCATCCAACCAACGCTGAGATTATCCTTTTGCCAGCCACCCAACAAAAAACAAACAGAAATGGCCGCCTACGCCGCATTCAAACACGTTGAACTATACAACGTTGGCAAGGCCAAAAAGAGGTAAGAAAACGAGCCAGGAAAATTGTTAAATAAGAAAATATATATATTCAGTATGAAAGAGAAAAGTTTCAAGTTTTCTTTACAACTACTTTTTATTTTCCTTTGTGCTTAGGGTTATATCTATATTACAAAGAACTTATTTGGAAAACAAAGAAAATTGCTTTGAGTTGTGAAAGAAAACGTGTATTTTTTGTTTGGAAAATGTTTCTTGTTTCTTAAGGGAAACAAATTAAAGCATTTATTTAAACAAAAGTTAAACAGTTAAAAACTGCTTTAGAGGTGCTATAACTTTATGAGACAAAATATAATATTCAGTTTCTTTGATTTATTATAAAACATATTTCTTCTTAAAAACTCAAAGTTTTGCTAATGCAGGTTTTTGATGGTTCATTATGACGAATATAAAGCGGAAATAACCCAATTTTTCTGAGATAATAACAGGCAAAGGGTTATTAAACTCGTCACCAAAAAAATCAACACACATAAAATTCTTTGTTATCTCTCCTTGAGTCATTATTTCTAGGCTTATTAACAGCTTATTATTGCTTTTTGTTTTCATGTTTTATCAATAAACTTGCAGTTCTCGCTGATTGTCTTTTATGGGCTTAATCATTTCATGATTCGGTAATCAAAATGTGCTTAAATTTATATATTCAAGCAACAGGAAGATATTACTTCTTAGCGTTTGCTTTTCCAATATTACTCAACTCCGCCGACAACCGCATCGGGTTCCCTCTTAAAGTTGATCATCTGTTACCTGGCATTGCATATTTTATTATTGTTTGCCACCGCTCGAGTGAACTTTGATTGGCAAACATTTGGCAAGGGGCGGCCCCATCGTCCTCTGTGAGCAACAACATCTTCATCTTCATATTTATCCCATTGTTTGAGCCGTCAAACCGCACCGACACACACACTCACTCTTACGTACATACTTGCATATTCATTCCGCTGTTTGTGTGGAGATTAATTTAGCGTGCATTCACCCCGCCGCCTGACTGACTGACTAACTAATATGACCAATACACTGGCGTGTTCACGGGGCGTATGTGTAATCTGGGGAGCAACACTTTTGCAAGCGCCTACTTCCCACAGAAACCAAAGCACCTAGCCAACTAACCAAGTAGCCAGGGAAGCCACCCAGCAAGCCCCAGTGGTGGCATGTCTTTGGATGTTTCATTGATTTTCCTTTGCCAACGGCCAACGGCCAACTGGCACCTCCCAAAAACCCTCACAAACAACCCACTAGAGAGCGATGCCGCCACACAAAAGCCAAAGGGACTGGTGTTCTTTGGGAATACCCTTGGTTTCTTTAGGGGTATATGCATGGATATAGTTAAACCAGCTAAAACAAAACAATAGCCAATTTGCATTGATTAGAAGGTGTATCGGGGATCCACAATTTTTCAGATTAGAAATAAGCTTAAAAATACTTTTCCACTTTAATTTATATTTGTTCCTTTCGCTTTAAACTAATTTTATTGGCCAAAAGAAAAAGAGGCTTTTCATTCAACTTTGATTTCCACATTTAAAATCCACTTAAAAAGGTTGTAAACTTAGATTTCCTCAGGCTTATTTGTGTTTTTATGGACAGTAATTTGTTTTATTTAAATGTCTTCATAAAACATTTTACTTTCCTCTCCGAAATGACTTAATTCAAGTAAATCCAACAGCATTAAGATATAACAAGCCTTGAGAGTTTGTTATGCAAGTGCAATGAAATGTTTATTATTTAATATTCAACCGCAATCATGTTTTTCCCTAATAAAATCATTATCGAATTATGGCTTGTGTCTGTTCGAGGGTATTTCCTCCATCGACTATCCGTCGTTTTTCTGTGTATGTGTGTGCATGCCTTTCTTTTTCCGTGTATTTTTTTGGCCTTTTTGTTTTTTGCATGCAATTCTTTTGACCAAGCCCAGCACCACCCATTTTTCCGTCCCTCCCCGTCCGGCGGCAAAGAAACAACAAAAATCGTTACCGAAATGCTTTTTACCGATGTCTGGTTCCGTTTACTCACTACGCTTACGTTTCGTACCTGTCCCAAGACCAAGTTGGAGTCCCGCTTCCCGACTGTCCGCCTGTCCGTTCGCCTGTCCGCGGACATTGAACCCTCTCCTGCTCACCGCGGGCCGTGTTGGGAGATTAGTTTTGGTCGCAGCAGAAACCAAACAGAAACAATTTTCCGTATGTGTGCCATGTGCATTATAAACAATTTGCTGGATTTTATGGTCCATCGATGGGTGGCTGGGGCCAAGTGTGGAAAATGTGTTAATCATTGTCATTGATTGCGATTGTGTAACGAACACACACGCTCCCAGCTTGGACTTGGACTTTCCCGCTGGAGGCCTGGTGGAAAATGATTAATATACTTTTTCTCTGCATTCGAGCGAACGTTTTGTCCCCCTTTCTTTGGCCGTAAAGCCGTGACTTATTATTGTAAACAATCAAATTAAATCTCAAAGGTGCGACGCGCCAAGATATCGGGATTGAATTGTCGCTCTTTGTTGGGTTGTATAAGCGGCGGAAATCATGACAATTCATTTTGCTTTATGGCATTGTCTCTGTTGTCTATCCATCTGACGATCATTATACGCTTGAATTCCTGCGCACAATGCCCCTGCATATCTATGTACTAGGTAGCTAGTGCTGTTTGCAACCTGAAGTTAACCTCATTCTGCAAACAAATCCAAGTATTTCCATATATTTATAGTCATATATAATATAATATATAACCAGTTGCCAAGTCAACATTTATGTAAATGATTGCTAAACATGCGGAACCGAACATTCCCTCAGTAATCAACAGAAATCTGCACACCTCCCGCCGTCCTTCCGTCGACCATTAACCTGACCTATTGACAGAAGCGAAAAGGAAATCAAACACATTTCCCAAGAATACTCTGTTGCTGACTGCGTCAATGTAATTCCCGTTGACACGGAAAACGGGGGCAGGGAAAGCGAGGAAAACCAAAAAACGTTGTTTCCCTAGCAACCCCAAAAATATATATTTATATATTATGTAGTATAACATTGCTTTTTTGATGGATTTTGTACCTCAGAGTGCCTGTCACTCAGTATGCGGCTCCCTCGTTCCCATTGTTTGAAGGTGGAGGGAGTGTCCTCTCATCGGGAGGAGCCTAGCTCTGTCGCTCTTTCGGTCTGACTCTGAAATGAATATATTAGAAAGTCCTTTCGCTTTCGCACAAAAGCCGCAAATTAATCAATACAAATTTATTAATTACATATTTAAAAGCGGTATGGACTCTCTCAGTTGCAACTTTCGCTGATGGCGATGAGTGTCTGTGGCAGTGTGTGTGTGTCAGCAATTCTGGTATGGTTTGACTCTGGCTCTGAAATGCACAATTTACGGAGCCGATCCCAGCTTACGTACGCATATACATAATAATAAAAATGCCAGCATCACTGCTATCGGCATCTACATGCCGGCAACTTTTCCTCTCGAGCACTTTCCTCGGGAAACTCGGGAAACTGTGTGCAACTGCCACTACAGCCAGCCAACCGCACGGCTAATCGATAATTATTCATCGGGCGCAGGCCAACACTATCGATAATTGACAATCTTTTGGCTGCGGCTTAGGCCCGACTTTGACTCCGGCTCCTTCTCCTCCTGTGCTTTGTCCAATTATGAGTTTTCATCAAAAAATCTCTGCGACTCGGAGTGTCCATTAATCACACCTCACTTGCACCACCCGCTGCGGTTTGATTTGAGGCTCTGCTCTTCTGTCTTCCTGCACATCATCATCTTCATCTTCTTCTGCTGGGGAAAAGCCACTCCCTCCCCCGCTGACATCCGACACTTTTCACAACCATGACTGACCAGGAAAACATTTCAATTTAAATGCTATTGCTTTGATTGAGAGGGGGAAATGGGGAAAGAGTGCGTGGACCTGGTATTTAAATTGTATTTGAATCATGAGTGGAGGAAGTCGTGCTTAATCCGGGGATCTCAGCGGGAGAGCGTAACCAACTGAGTTCAACTCCTTCTCTGATGTGGGTTTTTTGTTTATAGATAGGCTTTAAATATAAACTTTAAAGATATTAAGTTGGGGTTGGGATATTACCTGAAATTATTCAAGTAAGGATTCAGCAATACATTTTTCTAAAACTATGCAAAAAGTGATTAGTACTATTTCTTGGCTGTAAGGTAACAGCTTGTCTCGATTTTTGTGGATTGATATAGTCAAGTCAGTCAGAAATAATAAAATCAACACCAAAAGGGAATAATTTATTTACTTAAGTCTCAAAAGATAGTAAAATTAAATTAGGTTTAAAGAAGCTTCTTCTTTTGTTAATGTCCTGGTATTACTAACATGAAAAGTATATTGTTCTGGTTTAAAGATTACCCATGAGAATGATTACTTAATAATTATTAAGCATTCAAGCTAAAATTAACTGGGTAGTATCCCCAAAGAAACCTCTTCGGTTTCAACTTCCCATCCGAGGACCAACTTGAAAGTCTTTCTTTCGCTTACATTAATCATCATTTGATCTCGCTTACAATGTAGATCATATCTCTTTCTGGAATGCCTGACTACACCGATTGATAGAGATATAGATGGTGGCCGGCCACAGCTGATTGGATTCGAAAAGCTTTTGAGTGGAAAGCAACGGTAAACATACCGCGCTTGAGTGATCTCCACCGCCATGCCGCACTCTGCACTCCTCAAAAACTGCAGGCAACAGCTCCTCCCCTTCCTTCGATCACCGCGGGGAAAGTAGATTCTTCGGCATACAGCATATCTCTCTGTTTCATTGTGTTTGGCTTGATTTGGCTTTGTTTGAAGCGGCGGCAATTATAATGGATTCGACTAATCAACGTTTTTAGGTAAATCAAAACTGGGCGGCCGAGGCCGAGGGGAGTGCGAGACAATCATAACAAAAGTGGCTGCAACAATAGAAGAAAACCGCACACAATTTTCGTGCTTCAGTTGGGATTTTCATTAGGTTTTTTCAGTCAGTTTTTTTGTTTATTTATTTTTCTGATTCGCTGGCAGTTTTGCGGTTGCACGAATCGGACGGGACACGTTTTAAATGAAACAAAAGGAAGCATCCGAGGCAGCAGCAAACGCAGTCCGGCGATGCACTGGAGCAGCACTGCAGGAAGGCAAACATAATGAGTCCGAACAAACCCAAAACTCGATAATAAATGCACAGCAAGAGCTGCGATGGCAACACATCAAGTGAACTCGTCCGATAAACAATTACCCGGACATTCGAAATGAGCCGAATCAACTGGAACCTACTATCCCAACTCCAACTCTGGCTGCGTCTCCAGCGCCAGCTCCAGTTCCAGCTCTAGCTTCGGCTTCGGCTTAGGCTCCCGCTCCATCTCCATGATGTACAGGTGCAGTGCAGCATAACAACCGATGCTTTATGGACTAAACCATAAAGTTGAGGCCTTCGACTGACTGGCAGTAAATTGTGCATTTTTATTGCATGATTGCTCTCGGCGAGCAAACAACGAAAACCCCCCTTTGGAAAGCAAGCAATAGGGAGGGGAATCCTCGGCATTCCGCAGACGTTGTGAAAATAGCATTGACCCTTTCCCGGGAAAGTCGAGAGCAAATCAACCCAACCCATGCTTAACCCACCATCACCCTCCCAAGAGCGAATTAAGCTGCCAGCTTGCCAGGTTTAAACAAAGTCATAAAAATCAATTGCAATTAATCAAGTTGCAGGGGGAGCTCCTCTCTCCCCCAAAAAGCGGCAACTTCATTATAAAACGACATGAGGCATCCGCCCAGCCTCCCCTTTTCCCACAACTCTGGCATTAGCCAAAAAAAAAAAAAAAAAAGAAGAGGAAAAGAAAAAGAAACAAATTAACTTTGGCTTGGCAGCGGACAACCATTTCAGCCTTGTCTTCTCTTGTCTCTGGATTTTTCCCCTCGCCTTTTTCTTTTGGCTTTTTTCCACGTCTCGGCCAGAAGCAGCAACGCTTGACAGGGGGACACAGAAGACAGATAGACTGATCGAGCAGGAGAAGAAAAGATGCAGGTTTTCACACCTCAATTTTCCATTACGAAATTTTTTTACTTAGGAATGCATTTGGGAAGGAACACAAAATAAGCTTCTTATGTCTTATGCTCCAAATGCATTAGTTATTTTAGTGGCTTTGTCGCTTTCCCACACGCTGTCAATACTCACAACAAAGTTTTCCAACAGCTTTTCAACGGAAGAAGAGGAAGCAGATCTCCGATTTCCACTTTTACTTGTGCGCTCGCAAAGTAAAAACAAATTTTGACAGTTGGTTAATTAGAAAACTGTCGTAATGAATTTTGGCGTTGAAGTTTATGAAGCTCAACGTGGGTTTTGGAAGTTAACTCGAACAAGAAATGCTCTCCTTAAGAAAATATTGGTTGCTAGTTATGGGTATAATTTACAGTATGAATGTATATAGATGGAAAATACCGATATTATATATCGCGCTCAACATTATATCGAAATCAGCTTAAACTTTCATAAATCGAAATGTAATTATCGAAAAATATTGTGCTTAATGTGGAAACATCGATATTACCGCTATATATTTAGAGTGCGAATCAAACGATGAGGATAAAATGTTTCCTATATATCAAGATGATTATCGAATTATCGCACTAAAGTATCAATTTATATATCGGCAGTATCGATTATTCCTAGTTCATAACCATGGCAATGGTTATATCGTGCTTTTATTATTATTTATACAAAAGAAACACATTCAATTATAGTGTTACATTAAAGCAACGATCCATAAGCCAGATTATACCCCTTCTCAGCCAAAGAGTATTAAAGAAAATGTGAAATCAAAATAAGTTTAGCTTTTATCAGGTCAAGCGCCATATAGAAAGTAACATTTTATTTCATAATTTAAAATCGAGAGGGGCATATCGACGATGATTTGGCTTGGACTTTGGTCTGCGACACGCCCCCTTGGTGTTGTAATTAATTGGCGGCTGTGGGTAAAAGGGAAATCTGGGAAAGCCCCTAACCGATGTGTGTGTGTGTGCAAACATAAAACAATTATCGCAGCGGTTAAAGGAACGGAAAAGGTGGAGGAAAAATACCCTAGAGCCGTTCAAGTCGAAGAAGAAAGGAGAAAAAACAACTAAAGCCAAACTAAATCAGAGCGACAACTATCACTTTGAGCCAAGTATTTTCTATATGCACAACCCGAACAACTTTTACCCGAAAAGGTTGTTTTCAAATTTTGTTGCTGCACCATGCCATGCCACATTACCTTTCGCTTAAAGCAGCCTCTTCTGCTGCCGCTGCCGCTGCTGCTGCTGCTCTCCTGTGGCCCCTAGCCAGTGCCTAGTCGCTCTGTCGATATACATTAATTTTTGTCATCACCCAGGACAGGGAGAAGGCTCTCGGACTCTCGAACTCGTAGCCGGACTCCTTCAATTGGGAGCCACCTGCGCACTCCCAGCTCCACCTGGGGCCGGTGGTGGTCAGGTTTTGTCGCTGTCCGCAGTCAGATCTGGCCCCGCAGGCGCCTGGCGTGTGAAAGGTTGCTGTTTCCCAATGATCACAGGAGGGGATTGGGCCATTCGATTTGGCTCATATTTCAAATTGAGTCAAAGCTATTGGGTTCCCAGGTTGCCAGGCAAATGCACAGCCACAGTTGTAGACTCTTTACTTACTGTATAAGTATGCAAATGTTGAAATTTATTGCAAATGTTTCTAATTAACAAGACCAAGAAGTGACAACCAAGAAAAACAGTCAATAGACATTAGGAGTTGGCATAACCAAGCACTCGAACCCCATAAATGGGTTAAATGCAACTTAACCCAAGGGACAGAGGCAGCCACTGGGATTCCGGGGAAGCCACATCGAGTCACACCGACTGCGTGCGCATGTGGAAAGTAAGTGTAAGCAGCGAAAACCAGCTCAAACGGAAGCCATGCCAAAAAAGAAGTAAACTGCGACACTTTCCGGGGGACACAATGGTTGTTTGGTTATTATGGGCGATAGAAGTATATAACATATATAACCCCAGCCGGCAGGGGCCATTAAAAGAGCAAAGCCTCCGAATTCGGCGGAGGCCAGGGTCTGACCTTTTCTGGTGGCCCAGGTAAGCAGCTAGCCGGCTTGGCAGATGGATGGTAATTAGTTGTAGGCCCGGTTAACTGGCAACCATTAAGATGGCCAGCATATTTTCGCCGCATTGCCAATAATGCATGATATTGTGAGCATGCCACATGTGGCATGGCCTGGGTTAGAGTCAAACTAAACGCAACTTTCGCTTTCCATTTGATCGGGCCGCATTCGGTGGGTAGGTTACATCGGTAGGTTCACATGCATGAATGAATGAGAGGCCACTTGGCTCGGCTTGGCTGGGATGGCGGCGGCTTAACTGTTTAAATAATTATTACTTGTTCGTCACTTGCGCAAAAATTGCCCATTTACCGTTGCTTTGTTAGTTTTTCCTCACAACCCTGTGCCGGTCCAAAAAAAAAATCCTAAAAAAAAAAACAAAAAAACAAATAAAAATAGAGAAAGAAAAATAATGAAAACAAAGCGGGAGAAACAAGTCTTTGTCAAAAAGGAAAGAGTCAAACAAAAAAGAAGAGTTTTACGCTCCGCTGCCTGTGCTAACAAGCCTGAAGACATTTTAATAAGAACACTTTGCACACACAGCCAGGCCTCCTTCCAGTCGGAGTCGCAGTCGCACTCCTATGGAGTGTGCGACAGTTATGATCGCAATTACCCCACACACCAACCCAACCCGAACTGTGCGACTGCGAGTGCGAGTTATTTCATTCCAGTGATTTCCCCACGCGACGCTGCTACACTGCAAAATTGGATATTAATTATAGAAACATATACCTTGTCAGGCAGATCACAATCGCAGATTTCTCTGATTCCTTTAAAAAGTTGTTAATTAGTTAAAGGGAATATTTGACGATGTTACCAAGCCAACACATTCCATTTCTTAAGACAAGCGTCTTTAAAAAGGATTAATTATGATCTTAAGATTATGCTCATTAAAACTTGGTTTGGTTTAATCATTAAGGGTTCAAATTTAGCTTTAAGGGCCCGGTTAATATATTTGCCTGTCTAATAATGTTTGGTAGATTTGGAGATATGTTTATAGACTTAAGATATTATTAAGATATATTATTATCTACAAAAGCCTTGAACGTTTATTCTACTCCTTTATGAAACTTAGCTCAAATATAGTGAAAACCCACTTGCTTCCAGCTTTTTAAAGCAAAGTCTAGTCTTGTTTTTCGCTGAGTGTGGCACTTAATCCACCTCTGCCCCCGTCTTGCCACCGCTTTGAGCAGTTCACACACTTGCGGCTGGCCGCTTAACGGTGCTTTTGCCTTTGCGGCCTGCGCTTTGACGCTTTGTCATGTTTTTCGGGGGGGCCAAGAAAAACCCCAAGAAGAGGCACGGCATGGTATAGGGTATACGGTGTAGTATAATTAATTAGGCGCAGCCGCAGCAGCGCTCTCTTCCTCTTCCGCCGAAGTACGCAAATTGGGTTGCACTTTCTAGCAGGAAGGCGAAAGACGACGCACCTTAGCCTCTCGCAGACCCTTTCCGCTGCACTCGGTTTCGGATTCTACGACGCGTAGAAAGTTTTAATACCCGAAACGAGAGCCTAACTGGGTCTCCAACTGGGCCCCCTACTATTTATTTATGCTCTTTGCGGCGCCACATTGGCTTTGTTTAAGCAGCCGAGGAGAAGTTCGCTCCGGCGGTAATCGACAGTAATTGCAATGCAATTTTCGTTAATTACCACAAAAGTGTAACAAAAGCAGCGGGAAATGCGCGGCGACGACTCTCACTTTCCGGCAGCAGGAGAAGAGTGCCGAGTGCGTGCCGTGCTGCTGCAGATGGTGCTTAAAAAAAAATGAAAAACGCAATCTTTTAACACACTGAAAGCCCGCTGATTTGATTGACGCCCCGAGGAAGGCGTCTTGCAGTAGTAAACTAGCAAAGCGGCCAAAAGCAAATGTTGACAAGTGAATGGTCTTTGGCTTTCCGAGCCGGGGGGCAAATGCAACCAATCACCAGGATGGAGATGGAGATGGAGCTGAGGTTGGACCTGGAGTTGGAGTCGGACTCGGTCTCGAAGATGGAGCTGCATAAGTTGGTAGCATCCACAGTTCAGCTAACTGTTGCAGAGTTTAATTGACGTCTCATGCTGGCGGCAGTAAAATGCATTCACAGAAACCTCAGATACTCTGATGCTCAGATACTTGTATACTTGGATACTTGGTTACTCTCGGCTACCCTCGGTTAGCCGTCGTCTTCGACGGCTGACAGTGCGGCTCACAATTGCCAGACAGCTGGAAGTCTGGCTGAATTAAATTATCAAATGTTTGGGTTTCAGGAAAAAATAATGACGGGGGAGATGAACTTAATAAGAAAAATTCACAAGAAAATATTACGTAGGGGTTTAAAAATGCTTATATAATTCTCACAGAAATATTAACAATATTTATATATATCTAATTTAGTGAATGGCTGGCAGATGTATCTGCAAGATGAAACTTCTTTCTCATCGTTTTCTACATTATTATTTATTAAAATTACATTCTTACTTAATCATGCTGCCTGGCCTGGGCCAATTTTAATAAAAAAATCATTACCCAAGTCAAGCACCCGCAGAGATCTGGCACCTTATAGTACCGATCGTCACTGTAGTAGCCTGTGGTTTTGGGCAACGTTGCGTGGACGTCGACGAACTGTCTGACTGACTAACTGACTGACTGCCTTAACTGAGTGGCCAGTGAATGCCACAAAGCATAACATTTTTGGCCAGCCTTTTGTCTCGGCTGCAATTCTTTATGCCAGGGTCTTCACTTAATTGCAATGCAGCTGGAAGAGATGGGAGATGGGACGTTGGGAGATGCATCTTGGCGTGACTTCTAATGCCCATTGAGTGCTCACCCAGCCAGCTCCGACTTAAACCCGATGAGTGCTGCCAGCTCCACGTCCACAGTGTTGTGGTGATGATTGGACACAGACATTAAATGCATTTCCCCGCGCTCTCTTAGCTTAAGTTTTCCCCGATCCTAGCCAGCGTGTGGAAATTTGTGAATTATGCACTGTGCCATATCAATTACGGAGCGTGGAAGTATGAGCTTGTAATTAATGAGTTCTTCTCTCTTTTTTCTTGTTGCAGGGTGCTGAGGCCTCCGGGCGGCGGATCGAGCGACATCTTCGGATCGGAGATGCCGCAGACCCCCAGGAACGTGAAGAATCGCATGGTGTCCAACATTTTTGCTGCCGAGAAAGATAATGGAGTGAAAAATAACGGTAAGTTTGAAGGTCCTGACCCCCTATACATATATATAATATAAAGCTGTGTGATATTTCCTTGAAAAGACTTGATTTGCTTTTTATTTTGATTGGGAAAATGTGCTTAAGACGACGTCCTTAGATAATGGATTCTTTTGGATTATTAAATGCTTATTAAATGTCTATCGTTTTCTTCCCGTTCTTGTTCTTGTTCTCGTTCTTCTTTTTTTTCCTCCGCCTACCCCCGCTCTATATTTATTTTCTTTTTCTACGTATCTTTGCAGTACGACAAGGAGCTCACAGATTCTATTTCATTGGTACTTGAACTATGTCTCCTCCTCTTTCCCCCATTCATGTCAAAACAAAACTGCACAGAGTCCTCTTCACACAGTGTTAACCCCAAAATTGTGTTCACTTTACTTTCGTTGTTGTGTCAGTTGTTGCCGTTGTTTTGTGCTAATTTCAAATCCTCCGTTTGCACTAGGCCCAGAACACTCCTCATGTAATCCCCACTCCTCCTAAACTCACTCCTCATCTCACCCACTTCCCACAAAGCGTATTACTGCCCCACTCCCATTCAAGAAGTTGCAATTGCAACCGGTTTGCTTCCTTTATTCCACCTGCTGCCGATGACATTTTGGGTTCACACAGATAAAAGGCATAAGAACTCAAGGCTTTTCTCTTTGCATTTGGTTAACCTTTGCCATTCACCATCGCACAAATGAAGAAACAAAGGAATAATTGGAAAATTGAAAAGGTTTTAGCCTGCTACATTTTTTTTTTAAGAGTAACAAGTTGCTAACTTGGAGGAAAATCCTCAACATTAAGAGTTAAGAGAATGTTTTACAACTCTCAGGTACCAATTCAGGAATAAACTGATATCGGACAGAAAATATCGATATATCAGTTTTTTTAACTAAATGTAAACACTAATAAAAAATGTAGCGCTTAGATTTTTTGCTATATGCTATATTTCGATTCCCAAAATTTTACAAATATCAAACAATAACATATTTTCGATAGGATATTAGGCAGGGTATAGTTTTCGATATTCTTTAGAGGACCTTTTGCTCTCGATTTATGTAAATAATTCATATTCTAATACAAAACCGTATGAAGACTAAAAAATACATTTTTAAAACAGATGAATAGGCAACCATCTTATAATTTTTAATGATTTTCCTTAGCAATATTTAATTAAGTTCTCTATGTACACTCACCCATCCACTGTCCCAGTCTTGTACCTGTTTGTAAAACACAATTACGAAACTAATTTAAACATTCTACTCTCCAACACAAATCCACTAATTTGATTGTTTTATTTTCTTTGGTTTCCCCAATTTGTTTTGCTTTTCCCTTGGAATTGTAATCCAACAATGATGACGATGACCACGGTACGGATGATCAGGTGATGCACCGCGTCGCGGCCAGAAGACCGTCGACTCGCACTCTCGGCTGTTTGGTGAACCCTCGCGCCCAATCACCCCTGGCAAGAACCACATGAAGAGCAGCATTCCCTTCGGGCAGAACACAGAGGCAGCTGCCGCTCAAAAGCTGCTGACCACCACCACCAATGGCCACTACAATGGCAAGAGCGGATCCGTGTCTTCGGCCTCATCTTCGGTGTCGTCCTCGACCGAGAATCTCAAGATGAGCAGATCAGGTGAGAGCCCACATATTTATTTTTTAAATACATAGTAGTCGCTGGATATTAAAATCGAACCGAATCTGGAACTGTCAAAAGTGGGAGCCAGCCTACGACTGGGAATAGATTCAGTACGATCTCAAAGCAGCAACTAGTAACACCGATATTAAAATTATTGCGCTCAAGCCAAAATTTTTGAAAATATATATCGAAACGAAATTGTGATTCACGTTCTATCAAATTTATATATAAACATATATATTTGTGTTATATTTCTAAAACTGCACACACGCACTAAAAACAAACCTCGCAAATCTTGCAACCGTGTTCCGTTCTTCGCCCTTCGTGTCCGTCTTGTGTCGTAACTCGTTCCGGTTCAAGTCTACCGCAATATGAGCAGTGAGTATTGGTAGTGTCCATTGCTAGGACTCGCCCTCATCCTCCCAATCCGCCTGCTCCCGCTCCCACTTTCCGCTTAGCAACACCACCTCCAGAACCTAACGAATCGGCTCCAATTGAACGCGAGGAATCTGCTCGCTTGACTGTAGACGTCAATTCCAGTACAATTCCAAACCAGACCGGAGAATTAGCAATCGATCAGCTGTGTGTGGACAAGGAAGTGGGAGAGGTTCCGGCTGATAACTACCTCTACACAGAGTCTGATCAACGCAACCAGGCCGTGCAAACACGCAAAGATTCTGGGAACAATCCCGAAAGGCCCAATTCGCTCGATAAGATGGAGGGAGCTCCAAATCTCCTGGAGCCCTTGAACCCATGTCCCGATAATGTAGAGGATCCGGCTCATCCGTGCCGATTTGATTCTCGCAACCCGATTACAGGCCTGGGTCTAAACGGCGATGGTGTAGGCGGACTGAAGCCAAGGAAGCTAAAGATAAGAGGTGGGCGATGGGTTTTTGGTTGGTTTTCGACATGTCTACACGTTTTCCTTTCCCGATTTCCGCCAAGTAGTGTCACCACCCACATTTCTTTTCCTTATTTATCTTCAACCAGTTTCGCGTTCTAGCTTAATCTAGACTAGTTATTAGTTTTCTAAGCATAGTTAATACCCTAAATGTTAGATTTATTTTAATACATATTTTTTCTCATCTGCAGAGGGCAACCCCGTCACCGGCGAGGGCTACAAGGCCGGAGGTACCGACTATCAGCACCGCCAGGACACCTCCCATGGCGGCACTCCGGTTATCAACAAGAACCGCGTGCCACCAGGCGGCTACTCGTCGGGATTATGGTAATGACGACGGGAGTTGATCCGGATCCCCAGCACAATGTGTGGCGCAATGGCGGGATGGAGGAGGAACCACAAGAAAAACAAAGAGAACAAAACAAGAAACACAAAAATATTAAATCGTACTACCCCCATATACGCATAACCCTTACCCTTACCCTACGTACACACAAGGAGCAGCACTTGCGATCGGAGTAGCGGCAGGCCAGCAGGATTTGCCAACGAATATGAAGGAGTACAAGAGGACTCATTGCTCAACGAGATGGAGATCGATCACCGACGACGACGATGATGCTGCAAACCTAAAACGAGAGTTAATCGAACACATTTAAGCGACATTCGCACCATACCTATCACTACACCAACCACTACCGTAACCACCA
>VNJV01000900.1:0-11571 GCA_008042635.1 Drosophila nikananu | reverse complement strand
CACTGTGGCCAGATCCAAAATAACTTCCTGAAATAATTATGATCTTAGTTTAAGAAATAAATCAGGTTTCGGTTATTGCAAACCTGTGTGTACTTGGGATCTTGGGTTGGGTCAGCGTAGTCCCTGAACTGCTGAGTAGTTTTCAAGTACTGCCGTATGATGTCGATCTTCTTCTCCGAGCGATCTGGAAAATTTGAAATAACATTTATTTCTACTTTTGCCTTTCGTAAAAGTAAACTAACTCGATAGCCTCATATAGCTGAGGGTGTTCTCATCCACTGGGAAGAAGCCAATGGTGGCTCCGTACTCCGGGCACATGTTACTGATCGTCGCCCTGTCTGCCAGGCTGAGCTCGGCCACTCCCGGACCGTAGAACTCCACGAACTTGCCCACCACACCCAGCTGACGCAGGTGCTTGGTGATGGTCAGCACCACATCGGTGGATGTGACCAGCGGGTTCAGTTTTCCCACCAACTTGTAGCCAATAACCTCGGGCAGTACCATGGAAATGGCTTGTCCCAGCATCACGGCCTCCGCCTCGATTCCGCCCACTCCCCAGCCCAAGACTCCCAGGCCGTTGATCATCGTGGTGTGGGAATCATTTCCCACCGAACTGTCGGGATAGAGGATCTTGGAGCCATCGGCGGCTTCATCCTCCACAACGACTTGGGCGAGGTACTCCAAATTAATCTGATGAATGATTCCAGAACCGGGCGGCACACAGATCATGTTGTTGAAGGCACTGGCAGCCCACTAAAAGAGGAAATGTGATTAGAAAATATTAAAATATTAGTTGGTACGACAAGTACCTTTAAGAAGGTAAACCTCTCTTTGTTCCTTTGAAACTCAACAATCAGATTCTTCGCCATTGCATCCGCAGACCGCGCAAACTCCACCGGCACAGAGTGATCTATCACCATCACCGAAGGGCAGATGGGATTAACTTTTGCGGGGTCACCGCCAAGCTTTAAGACAGCCTCCCGCATGGCAGCAATATCCACCATGACCGGAACTCCATTGTAGTCCTGTAATGTAAAATAAAATTAAGAAAATGAAGACAAGGCTTAGGAGTTCGACTAACATGGAGAACGACACGGGCGGGCTTGAAGGCAATCTCCACATCGTTGGATCCCTGCTTGGTGGCCGGCGTCCAGTTCAGGATGCACTGCACATCCTTTTCGGAAACTTGGAAGTTATCACAATTGCGCACGGCCGATTCCAAGAGCACACGGATCGAGTAGGGCAGCTGACCTGAATATGAAAATATCTATTTATAGAAATCACAATTTCACCAGACACCACATTCATTAAGGAAACCCCTGAAGAACACCCCTTATCACTACCATTGAAATATTCCACAGTTTTAAATAGATGGACGAGCTCTTCTATCTTGGGTTCATACGTCACCTGTAACTGATAGCTGATAACTGGAAACTACTTAGCCTACTGGGAGAGCTTCGGAGCCACGCGAATCGTAATCGCAAAAGAGTGTTTTGTTTAAATGGAAGATTCCGTGATTGGAAAATGCTTACTGTTGACAATGGTCAAGAGATACAGTGTGAATTGTATTATGTAATTGAAATCGAATAGTGCAATATCTATTTTTAGAAACAGTTTTTTTTTCAAGAAATACATATGTTATCTATCTATAAAAAAAATTTAATTTTTTTAAATCTTCGGAAATGATTAAGTAATTTAAATCATTTAAAGTAATAATTTGAAATGCACGACTCTTTTAATGGCTTTTTTAAACATTTTATGAGTTTTAAACAATTAGTTTTATAAATATTGTATATGGTATGTATGGAATATTTTAGTATTACTTTTTATTTTTTTTTTAAGATGTGTTCAGCCCTATTTACTAATTTACTAATCTTAAATATTAAATATTGTAAAGACAAACATTGCAGATCATTTACTGATAATGAAAATAAAATTTTAACTATTTTTAGCAACTAAAATATTAAACAAAAAATGGAAAACATGTCCCTATTGTTGATTAAAATCAAGCAAACAATATAAGTTCTCTTAACAAAAAAAATAATAATAAGCTAAAGCTTTACACTTACTAAGCTTGCTTACTAAATACTCTAATTTCTTATTCTTAATTAAAAAGATTATATTAAAATTATCACAAATAACTTAATATTTTGTTTGTAAACAAACTACTTACTGTATCTGTTATCAATTGACGCCAAATCAAAGTATTTGTAGGTAGTTCCAGCCTGAGTGAATTGTTTCTGGAACTTGGCAAATGGATTTGACCCTGTAACATTACATATATTATAAACTAGTCCAAGCTTCTTTAATATGTTTTGTTTAGCTCACCAGACATTTTTTTTGTGTTTTTAGTTTAAAGTTTATATAACTTTTACCGAACTTACTCCGTTAAAGGCATACCGACTACTCTTATATACGATCAGCGGCTACGCGCATTTTCTACGATGGAGAGGAAGATATGAGGAAAAACTAAAAAATCAACAACAAAAACTTAAAGCTCAATTTGCGATAAAAGTGATTGGAAACGTTCGATTATTGTCTATCGATAATTTTTCCGCTTGGCGTAGTTTAGTGTGACCGTTGGTAAAAAAATTAAGAAATCCATGAATCTTTTTAAATTCCTTTGGTATTTTTAAATAAATAGATTTATCATTTATTTTTCCCACGCGCACGTTGTTTTTCTTCAAATTAAACAAAATAAAATGAATTTACCGGAGAAAAAGGACGTGCCCAAGGATCAGCTGCGCCAGATGAACTGCGAGTTCAATCCTTTGTCCCGCTGCGATGGCTCTGTCATGTACAGCCAGGGTTTGTTCATATGCCGGCTTCTGTATTTGAAAAGTTTCTCAAAGAGTTTTTCGGTTTTTAAACAATTTCAGGTGCCACAGTGGTTATAGCTGCCGTGCTGGGACCCATCGAGGTAAAGACCCAGAACCTGAGCATAGACGGCAGCTACTTGGAGTGCAATTACCGGCCAAAGGCGGGACTGCCCCAGGTGAAGGAGCGCATTCGAGAGGCGACCATTCGGGATATCCTAGAGCTGGCTCTCCTAGCCGAGACCCATCCACGTGCCAAGATGTCGGTGCAGGTGCAGGAGCTGGAGGATCGTGGCAGTGTATGAACTAGCTTTAGCTAATATGCGAACTAAATTATAACGAAGTTTCTTCTCACAGATCGATGCCTGTGCCGTGAACTCCGCCTGCCTAGCCATGCTCATTGGTGGCCTGCCCCTTAAATACAGCTTTGCGGCGGTGCATTGCATTATCAACGAGCAGGGAGATTATATCCTGGATCCAGACCACAGTGAGTTGCTTCACCAACGCGCCAGCTTCACATTCGCCTTCGATTCCGTCGACGGAGACCTATTGCTAGTGCAGACCAAGGGATCCTTCAAAATAGCCCAGTTCAATGACATCGAGAGCCTGTGCCGAGCCGCGAGTGCGGAAATCTTCAAGTTCTATCGCAGCCAGATGGCCAAATACCATAACAGGAGCGAAGCGATAGCGGAAAAGGTGAAGGAGGAGCCAGAAGCGATGGAAGCGTGAGGAAAATCACAGAATAAGTTACGATTAAAGTTTGATTTATTGCGTAAACCCCGTTCTTCTGTGGAAGCTGCCTATGCTGCTGATCTGAAGGGGTGTTCCCTTGAGCACCTGGGAGTTGGATTCCTCAATCCGGGCCACCACAAAGTCACCTACAGCCATGGGCTTGGTTGCTTCCCCACATTGTTCAGTGGGCAATTCCATTGAAGGCACAATTACCTTGATATTGGCATCGTTGCGGCCGAACCAGTGCGCGTCCGAGCGCTTGCTCTTGCCCTCTATGAGGATGAGCTGCTCCTGACCCTCCATGCGGCGATGAAGTTTGGTGGCTTCCTCTCGGAAGGCCAGCACCATGCGCTTGAGCCGCTCGTTTTTAACATTCAGTGGTACATCGTCCGTGTAGCGACGATGGGCTGTAGTCTTCTCCCGCATGCTGTACGCGAACAGGTAGGCCACGTTGTACTGCACCTGTTGGATGAGGGTGACGGTGTCCTGGAACTCTGCCTCCGTCTCGCCACAAAAGCCGCAGATAAAGTCACTGGAGAGGCCCACGTTGGGCAGCAGCTCCCTGATGTGCTGTACGAGCTCCAGGTACGCTTCTCTGCTGTAACCTCGCCTCATCCTCTCCAAGACCTGAGTGTTTCCAGATTGCGCAGGCAAGTGTAACTGCTTGCAGACATTCGGGCGATCGCGAATGACCCGGAGAACTTCGTCAGAGAAGTCCTTTGGGTGTGGGGAGGTAAAACGAATGCGCATCTCGGGTACAGCTTCAGCTACGGCTTCCAACAGCTCTGCAAAAGGAGTTCCACCTTTCTTGGGCTTGTAGACGGTGCTGAAACCTGGCACAGGAGTGGCATTGGTTACTTCTATTTCCTTAATAGCACTCCTATCCCGGTAGGAGTTGACATTTTGACCCAGCAGGGTCACCTCCTTGACGCCCTGCTCCGCCAAGGTTTTGACTTCGTTGACTATAGATGCCAGTGGCCGGGAACGCTCGCGTCCGCGGGTGAAGGGAACTATGCAGTAGGTGCACATGTTGTCGCAACCTCGCATTATGGAGACAAAGGCTGTGGGGGATTCCGAGTTCAACCGCACGGGCATCACATCCGCATAGGTTTCATCCAGGGAGAGAAGTACATTGATGGCCGAGTTGCCGTAGTGCCGGGACACGGCCAGCAGTCTGGGCAAATCCTTGTAGCTATCCGGACCGGCGATCACATCAACGCATTGTTCCTGCTCAAGCAGTCGCTCCTTCAGCCTCTCCGCCATGCAGCCAAGAAGGGTGAGTTGGAGGGGATGCCGCCGCGGGCTGCGCTTGCTCTTCATCGCTCGCAGGTGCTTCAAGCGGTTCCAAATCCTCTGCTCTGCTCCGTCGCGCACGGCACAGGTAACAAGCAGGATGACATCCGCCTGCTCGGGCTCCTGGCACCGCAGATAACCATCTTTCTGCAGTATGCTCCACACAACCTCCGTGTCATTGGTGTTCATTTGGCAGCCGTAGACCTCGAAGTGCACTTTTCTGCCCCGGCCATTGAAATCTACTGCATTGAGGTATGGAACACTGGTGTCCACGGGCTCCTCTTCGTTTAGCTTCAGCCTGGCTGCTGGTTTGACGGCAAAGAAATCCTGCAGGCCAGGACCACGCTCAATCCGCTCCAGAAATGTGGCACGTGCAGCCGGTTCCGGTTTGATTGCGTTTTCTTCTGCCGTCGCAATTGCTGAAGCCGAAGTGGCTCCTATTGGGGCAGTGGTGGAGGCATGCCGCACGTGGCGTATCAACGCCCGGCAGCTCCGTTTCATTATATTGAAATTTAAATTAATTTTTAATATCAGAAATGAATTTTTAAAATTATGCAAGTCTTAGAGATGGCACCAAACAATTGGTCAAGTAATCGATAACAAATGCGTGTATACTTGTGCAAAATTTTGCCGCTAGGCGGCTATTCTTGAAGTATAGTACCGAAAACTTCCGCCAGTCTTTGTAGGAACTTCACAACCGTTTATTTGAAAATAATAAAAACTCTGTTCTTTTTAACTTTTTTTGTGTAATTTGTTTAAAATACTATGAAATGGGCTAATACAAATTAAGAAAATTTTACAAGTTAATTGTAGCTGTAGCAACAATCTGTAATTAATACAAATAAAAGGCATCGTCTGCCAAATGAGGCGTAATTAATAATTTAAATATCCCAAACAAACCGGAAAGTCATTTTGCCTTCCTCCACAGATAAACTCTCAAAGGCAGCCAACCAATGTCCGTCTGGCCGCACATTTGAGGGAAAACCCGGCCCAAACACGGCTCAGCCGTAAGAAATTAGCCTCGGCCTCATTATGAGCTTATAACGTGGTCGTGTTAATAATGCCCAGGTGAAGACAGTGCAATTGCAGGAATCACCTTCAAAAGCTTCTGTTTCCCTCTCGGCTTCTGTTTCTGTTGCTGTGTGCCGACACTTTGTGGCTTTGTGGGTCAATAACTGAATAATTGCATTGCCACCGAGTGTGGGCCATAAATAGAGCCAAATTTGTTGGTATGCCAGTCGATAATGTAACTTAATTTAAGTAATTACTAGAAGATAAACATATGGTTTATGATTAAGCTAGCAAAAAGGTAAATATGAAAAAGTATTTATACATTTCCTTTAATTATAAACTAGTTTTTTAAGGATTCTAACTAAAAGTAGGCTAAGTTTCTCTCGAATTATGATTTAAGCTTTATTTTGAGCTTAGAAAACTATGAAGGAACGTTCAAAGCTGAATTAAACCCCATAGTTTTGCTTGAAGTGAAAATTAGTTCCCTCTTTTTGGATTATAAACTGAATGTCGTATCTAAAAGATACATAGAAAACTAGGAAGGAGTAGAGACCAGCGCTTGCACACACATATTTCGTAAACACTTACAAGCAGAAATATTTTAATGAAAATGAAATGAAAATTCCACTTTCGGCCAAAAGAATTTCGTAATTACAGCGAAAAAATTCGGTAATTAAATTCATGAAGTTTGTGTCGGCAAGGCTCCAGAGGGAGGCGGAGCCAAAGCTCTAGCCGGGAGCCACTTGGGTGGCCTCACTCGCATCCTTGTAAGTGGGTCTGGGTCCTTTCTGCCAACTGGGCCTTCTGCTTTCCGCGTTCTGTTGGTTAAGCATTTTCTTGTATTTTGTCGGCACTTTTCCGCTAAAGTTATTTTCCCATGAGTTTTCCCTCTAGTCGGCTGCTATAAATCTTACAGCTCGCTTCGGTGGGGCAAAGAGTATGGGGAGCTGTGAGTGTGTTTTTTTGGGAGGGGGATAGTCGAAGGTTGGAGGTTGGAGGAAGTAAAGTCCTGCTGGCTGTGTGCATACGCCGAGGAGCTTAAGCTCAGGGCTAGTTGGCCAGCACAAGTTGTGTATCTCATGGAAACTGTCAATAAATAATAAATAATTCAATTGTACAAATGTGTTCTATATTTAGTTGTGGCAATTAATCCGACAATTCCACTTACGAACACGAACACGCCCCCGGCAGTTGACAATTTGCGAGAGCTTTTTAATCGTAAGAAATCCCGGCAAATGGCTTAAATAAAGTGCAAAATAAATAAACTCGCCAGAGATGAAATTGGAAATAAATAAATAATGATTGGAAAAAATGAACGATAAATGCAGGCACCTTATCAGGTGGATAATATCTTTTCATGTTTTACTTTCTTGGGTTGATCAAAAATTCCAGTAGTTGTAATACTTAAAATTTAATATATATATTAAAAAAATATTCTAAGTTCTTCAGATATTAGTTTTTAAATATTTTTTTAGGTCGATTTAAGTCGATTATTTGTCTTTATTTAACGTCTGGTTAAATGCATTTACTAGAAATTCTTTTTAAATAGCAATTCTACTACATTTTAGAACAAGCTTTTATATTTATAATATTTAATATCAAACTAGTTTTTTCGTAACAAAAACTCTTAAAATTATCACAATAAATGTAACTTAACTATTACTCCTGTCACTTGGCCAGTTTCCAAACCAAGAAGCCACCTTAACCTCCCGTTAATACAAATTTGAATGTTTAAATCCCACCGAGCCACACCTTCGTCAACCTTCAGGCCTTCCCCCCCTCGGCGTCAACCGATTTTCACCCACTTTTCCGCATCGGAACCCTCCACCGATGCCACCACCGAGCACCCACCAACGACACTTTGAGGCCCCATAACGCGGGCACACGCATAATGATCCCCCGAATGGCTCAATGCGTGGCAAAGCGCGCGCCAGTCGGAAAAAGTTTACTTACAGCTTACAGATTTCTATTTTTCGGAAAGCCATTTTCCCAACCCTTGGGGGCGCATTTTCCGATGCAAGACGCCGCCCAACAAACAGCGGGAAAGATGCTGCCCGGAGAAGGGAAGTGGTGTTAACGGCTCTGCTGAGAGTAATTCTCCCCACGCAGAAAAAAAAGAAATGGGAAACAAAGAAAGGCAAGTCAATGTTAATAGAAAATGGTTCCCTGTCGACGTCGTCTTGGTTGTCGTTAAATTGAAATTGTCGCGGAAATAAAAATTTGCATATTTTAGCATTGATTTTGGTTCTGGGCTGCCGCCACTTCCGATATGCCCCCCTAGGGTACCCTGTCGGTGGTGCACTCAATAAATTATATTGACTTAAACTTATTTTAAGACAGATTCGATCGGGTTTTAGTTACGTACAAATTCTAGGTTCTATCATTTGAAACCTTTTTCAAAGTGTTAAAAATATTTAAATGTTTAGATTTTAAATAAATATAAAAATTTTATATTTTAGTAAGGATGCATTTTCTTGGTCTTACTCTAAAATTGCTAAATTGGCTATTGCTAACAACTAAGTAATAATAAATGTGTTACTAACATAAACATAAAAAAAAGTTAAAAAATTGTTTAATGTTGATATTCCAAGTTATTTGAATTAATCTCTTCCTACTGTCCCACACGTCGTATACGCAATATTGCAGTAAATAAATAAACTTTAAATTAATTACAAGCGAGTTGCAGAAACAAAACAAAATCCAATTGACCAAAACAGAGTGAATGGGGAGCGTCCTGTGTATTTCTCATTACTGACTGCCAGTTCCAGTTGCTGTCTCTAGTAAATCCTGGCGCTGTCACAATAAAATCCACTCAAGCTAAACATACGTCAGCGGTGACGAGCCTTGGTCCTGGCTGAGTCCGAGTCCCAGCCAGAGTTCTAGTAGTCCCTGGCCAAGTCGCACAAATTTATGCCCCAGAAAGGCAAAACAAAAACAAAAAAAGAAGAGCAGGCAGTCTCCTCCTCTTTGGTGCTGGCAGTAGTGAGTCCAAGGCGCAGGATATAATGCCAAACTGCTCATTGATTTATTTACGAGCTCCTCTGATGGCCCAGCAGCTGTCCATGGGCGGGGCAGCTGCAGCAGAGCTCTTGGGTCAAAGCCAGGGATGCAAAGACCTTGGGGGGAAAACCCTTTACAAAGCAGGTGAAATAGAGCTCAACAATTTTGGAAATTTATTACAAATTATATTATATATTGAATTCCAAGACTGAAAATATTTTCTTCCGACAAAGTAAGGTTTTATTTTTAAGGTGTAATAAAGTATAATAAATAGTTTCTTCAATGAAATATTATAATTATTAATTTGTTTGATTAGTTTAAAGAACTTTGTTTTCCCTATAACCCTTTCGACTCTCCATCCCGGCCTCACAAATTGCAGCTAAATTCTTGCTTTTCCTCGAGCTTCTACTGGACATGGCTGCCATATCCCATCCACATTTTAGCATTTTGCCGCTCCCCGATTTCCCTGCCAACCCTCCTCTGCCATCGTCTTTGTTCCTGCGCCTGTGACTTACATAAAGTGTCCTCGACTTTCTCGCAGAGGCGGCGAGTCATTTAGGCGCAGGTCGTAGATCTTCCCAGGCAATGGCTTTTGACACTCAATGTGGGCTTTTGGGAGCCTACACTTGAATTTCTACGCCATTAGAGCAGCAGAGAGGACTTTAAGGACACTGAATGCTGGAGGCTGGATGCTGGCTGCCTGCGGTGTTTGCTGGTAATTTTCATTGTCACGTGGCGGTAATTACCGGTGTTGCAGACACAAACACAGACACAATCGCAGCTGCAGACAAGCGGCCAGACACGGCGAAACACACACAAAGGCACAGGCATTGAGTCAGTCATGGCCATGGCTTTGAACTGCAAAACGTTTACACTGTGCAACATTTTATTTCGATAAGAAATTTAATCTAAATATTGTATGGAGAATTGTGGGAAGTGTGGGAAGAATTTTGGAAAATTAAGGAAGATAAAATTGTTAAATAAAAATAAACTGATTTGGTTTTTGTAGAAGAAAAGCTTGGAAAAGACAAATTTCCTTCCATTTTTATAATAAATATATTTAAATATTTAAAGGTCCAACTTAATTATAGTTTTAAAGCTAATTTTTATAGTAAACTAAAATCTTTTTACTTGAATTTATTTATTTAAAACCCATTAGCCTATTACTTCTAAGCGGAGACCATTTCCAGCTGCAGTGCAGCGGCAGGACTCGATTTCAGTCTGACTCTATATGTACGCTTGTTTATTCGTATGTTTATCTGTGTGTGCTTGTCGTGTGTTGTGTATGTGTGTGGGCTATATCCTGTGGCGTCGCGACGCGCTTTACAATTTCAATTCATTGAATTTTAACAGCGCCTGCAGCGCAGGTCGGTGGCTGATATTAAAACGTGTTTTATCACCCGCCGCCATTTCGCGGCCGGGTATTCATTCCATTTGCGGCCAGATTGCACTTTTCAAGTGCGTGTTAATGCACTGCGTGTGTGCGGTGGGGCGGGGGGNCGTATGTTTATCTGTGTGTGCTTGTTGTGTGTTGTGTATGTGTGTGGGCTATATCCTGTGGCGTCGCGACGCGCTTTACAATTTCAATTCATTGAATTTTAACAGCGCCTGCAGCGTCCTTGCCAGCCTGCCAGCGAGAGAGGAGCGAGCCTGCAAGTTAACCGAAAGTTTGTAAAACGTTATGTGCAACATTTGCTGGCGCGGCAATAGGGGAGCGCGGAGTGCGGAGTGCGAGGCAGATCCTGGGGGCTATAGTCCTGATCCCAGGCAGCGAGGTCCCATTGTCAATGGAATCGTGCAGGTCGGTGGCTGATATTAAAACGTGTTTTATCACCCGCCGCCATTTCGCGGCCGGGTATTCATTCCAATTGCGGCCAGATTGCACTTTTCAAGTGCGTGTTAATGCACTGCGTGTGTGCGGTGGGGCGGGGGGAGTGTGCAGCATTGCTATAGGGTTCGTGTGCCACAGAGGACTGTTAAGGGAACGGAACTTAAAGCTGACGCAGCCCCCCAAAAAGCAATGGCTATTCAAATTAGAGGAACGAGCTGGCAAATGTCACAGCAGCAATCTAAACAAAAAACCGGACGAGGACGAGGACGAAGAGGAGGACGAGGACGAGGACTAGGAGAAGGAAGCCAAGCAAAAGGGTTGATGGCCGAAAGGCACAAAAACAAGTATTTAGAAGAGTATACAAAAGGGAAAGGGTTAGTACACGGGGCCAAAAAGGTTATATTTTAGATATTTAATATTGAAATTAACAGCTATAAAGGGAGATGTAAAGATTTTTAATAATTTGTAGAAGAGCTTAGTTCAGAAAATATATTATTTAAGTCAACCAGAGGTATAAATAATTGAATTAAAGACAAAAAGAGTTAATAGGCGGAAAATGGGGTAATACTGACATGCTCAGTCAACTGTGTTTTATAAAGAAACTTTATAAAGTGAAATTGAAGTTGATAGGAGCTGGAACTCTCCTTCTCCATGTGCAGTTCTAATTCCTTCTTAAGATCTACCTTCGTAAGAAACATTGGATAGAAACAATAGATTTCTAAATAATTTATATGTACACTTAGGTTTAAATATTTAGATTATACATATTATTAAAATGTTAATTTCCATTAATTTCCCCTTTTCCTGCAGTGTCTGCATGCTTGGGAGCTGTGGGGCGACCAAAGTGCGTTCGTGTGTGTGCGTGGTGTATCCTAGCAGCAGCTGTTG
>VNJV01000899.1:0-15211 GCA_008042635.1 Drosophila nikananu | reverse complement strand
CACTATATCATATAGCAGCCATAGGAATATATATATAAATTCATTAAATTCGTTCGCAACATTTTACGCTGGCAACATTTCTCGTTCGCAACATTTTTATTTCGCAACATTTACCTTATGTCAGTACCCGAGAAAACGAAAAAGTCAGAAGATTTTTCTTCTTCTTCTTACTTACTGCAAGGGTATTTAAACTTCGGCATGCCGAAGTTAGCTTCCTTTCTTGTTTTAACTCCATTTTGCAAAATGTGAGTGTATACGTCTGCTCCAATGATCAGATCAATACGACCTGGTTTATTAAACTCGGGGTCAGCTAACTTAAAGCCCTTCCATTTTTCTTGATCAACATTAATTTTGTTGACTGGAAGTGCTTTCATTAGCTTTGGAAGAACGAGTGGAAATGGAAATGGATGCCTAAGGCATCTTAGGCAAATGCGATTTTTTCTTGCCCAGTCAAACCTTTCTGCTGGGTTCTTTACTTTAAAGTCGTGACATTGAATTAAATAATGCCCCGGTAATTTACAATATGCACAATTTTCAATATAATTTGTCTGCATTTTCATATTCATCATTCTCCTAACAGGTTCATTTTCCTGTGAAAATGATGAAATTGAATTAAGCCTTTGCTCTAAAAAGTCCATGACATCAGAAAGTGCCTGTATTTCTTTTGTCTTTTTAACATGGCTTTTATATAAATTGAGTGATTCTTTATTGAATTTCCGAAGAATTATGTGAGCGAAAATTGCATCCACATCTTCTGGTAATTGTGCCTTTAATTTTATGATATAAATTGACTCGTTAATCGTGTCAATAAATGTCTTTATTTGCTTATTGGATTCCAAATTTAAATTTGGCATATCCATAAGCCTATTCATGTGCTCTGAGAAAATTTTTCTTTTATTTTCAAACCGCTTGGTCAAAAACTCCCAAGTGGCTTCATAATTTTCTCCAGAGCCAAGCAATAAATGAGTCACCATATTCCTGGCTTCTCCTTTTAATGCTGTCTTTAAATAGTTAAATTTGAGTGAAGGACTAAGATCCTCCCTCGTATGAATGATCTTTGTGAAGAGCTCATTAAAAAGATCCCAATCTTTGGAATCACCAAAGAAAGTATCTGAATTTTAGGCAGGGTTGGTAACTCCTCTGCCTTTACAACCGTCGACATTTCAGTTTTGCTGTTTGGTCCACTGAGTCGACTATTTATGGCTGCTAAAATATTCTGCCTGTCAAATTCAAGTTCGCTAATATCTTCATTAAATAGCGAACTTTCGAAATAAGTATTAACCTGTTCTATCAGGTTATTTATTTTGTTCCAAAGGAACTCTATTTTATTTTTCCTTATTTTAAAAAAATCTTGACTACTATCTATCATTTTTGACGTCTCCTCTAGATAATTTCTTAATTGGCCAACATTGCTACGGAACGCCTGCTCTATTTTTAAAGTATTGTCACCTGGCTTTTGTGACACACTTTCTTGCCTTTGAATACCCATCTTCTCTGGGTTTGACATAGGGACTGGGTGCTCAACCGAACTACTTTTATTTTTTTCATTTTTAATTTTAATTTGTGCTAAGACCATCATTATTAGGTCATACTGCTTTGAATTAAAATATTCATGATCGACAACGCCGATCTTAATCAAATTGCTATGATTAGCAATAAAGCATTTTTGAAGCTCCTCTAAGCTTCCTAATTCTGAAACTGACAAAGTTGGTTTTGCTTCCAACTTTCTAATTTCCAAAATAATTTCGGACTGCTTCTTTAAAAATTGAATGCTTTTTCCGACATCATTGTAAATTTGTAATTAGAAGGTATTTAAAGAATTTTTTTTTTTTTTAAGGTAGGTAGGTATGTATAAATTTTGTTTTTTGTTTTTTGTTGCTTGATTTTACAAGCTCTTAATTATAATTATAATCTTTTTCTTACAAAAAAAAAAAAAACAATAAAATTCTTAAAAATAATAAAATTAAAATAAGTAAAGTTTAGCTTATCTTTTTGCGTCCTTTTTTACGTCGGCCGATGCGTTGTTGTTGCTGCTGCTGTTGTAGTTGCTGCTGTAGTCTTCACCGCTGTAGTTCTTTTTGTTGTTGCTTTTCTCGCTGTTGTTGGCAATGATATTTTCACAGGTCTTCCTTCTCTTTTCCTCTATTTGACGTCGATGTTTAAAGATGATTTTATTTTTTTGTTTTTGGCACGTTTTTTATTTTTGTAGTCCAGTCACAAGAGGCATTTATTTAGCACTCTTCTTTTTTCATTAATGCTCTAATGGCATTTGCACTGCACTCAATTTATGACATTTGGCACTTTTTTATGCACTTTTTATTTTTATAAATGCTCTAATGGCATTTATCCTGCACTCAATTTATGAGCTGATTAAGTAATGCTCTATGGCATTTATTTGGCACTTTTTTTTTTTTATATGCACTTTTTATTTTCACAATTGCTGATGTATGGCCTCAAGCACGCCTTACCACAAATTCTTATGGTAAACAAAACAACCTTCGGTTATATAAACACTATAAGGTGTTTGTTTTAATTTAAAACATAAAAGATTCTTTTGTATCTTTTTGCTTTTTTTTTTATACTCTGTCCCTTACCACTCGGGGGGAAACAAGAGTCAATTATTTTTGCTACCTTTAGCTGCAAGATTAGCTTAGCAATGCTTAAAGGAGCTGGCCTTTCTCTGAGTCCCTTACCAACGCGGGGGGAAACTGCAGAGTCGATTTAAGGCTCGATTGGCCAAATGTAAAGATCCCAAATAATAAGACTTTACTCGTTGAGTTTTTGTAAGAAACTAAATCTTTATTTTCTAAGTCCTAGCTTAGGTAGCTAACATGAAATTTACATATTCTAATCTTATCTCTAACTAGACCAACGCAGTGGCCATCTGTTCCCCAGATGTGGAAAACTGTCTTAAGTGCAGGAATTTTCCACTGCACGATATTCCTTATCTTCAAGGAAATGCTACGTGACCGCTTGCATCTTTTATTTAAGGGAGGAAAACCCACGCAGGAGTTCTTTGTTTTATCCCAGATATCTCTATCCTAACGCTCAAGTGTTGGTTATTTTTAGATAAGGCATTGCTGCAGCGTTTCACTAGCTGTACACACATTTCTTATGTAAATTTGTTATACATATTCATGTTCGTCTGAACAGTGTTTTTAGCTGAATTAGACGTCGGCGAATCTATTCCCAAACGCAAAACGGATGTTGTAAAAGTGTCTCGTTTCATGACACTTGAGAGAAATAGACGACAAGAACGAGTTAGAACAACGTCTTTAACTTTTATTTGAGTCACAGGGAGCGGGAAAAACAGATCTCGAAAACAAAATTACTTTGACAATCAAAGAATTGAAGGAAGCTTAAATTATATAGTATATAGTATATATTAGTATATAATTATGAGTCAACATTCCGGTGACAAGTTTATACGTTATTTGGCAGAAAAGCAAAACACTTATCATTTAAAGTGATATGAGAAAACCGTAACAGGATTCTATCTTGACATATACGGGAATTTCAGCATTCAACAAAGGCGTATAAAAAATAGAGGTTTTCCAAAGGAGAATGGACACATCGTCCTCACAGTATACGTCGACACAGCCATAATTCAGTTGAGAGAATCTCTTACATCATTGATTGTAAAATATGAAGCAGAATTTGGAGAAAGTTTTCTTGGGGCGATCGGTAGCGACACCGATGGGAATTTTACTATACAAAATATTGGGAAAGGAACTGAAGATATACCTAGCAGGACGAATCAATTAGACAGACTTGAGATAGTTATCTCAAGTATTATTGAAAAATAAGTTATTCCAAATAAATAATAATAAATTTGGGGAGATCTCTCTACAGAGACTTAAGGCAATGCGACCGAGTGGTCTTTTGTGCCTATAGTACTCCCTATAGAGGCGAAAGTTCCTCAACCTCCCTAATGAAGGCAAGCAGATCTCTTGTCGAGGCTTGCCTGATCTGCGAAGCTGTTAATAGATCGCTGTGCAGGTGCCTCCTTTTGGACCGAATAATGGCTGGACACTCACAAAGAATGTGTTTGGTCGTCTCGTAGTCCTCTTTAGAGAGCCTGCACTCCGAGTCTGAAGACAGACGCACCTCGTGAAGATGATAGTTTAAGACATGGTGGCCGGTAAGGTAGGCTACCAATAGTCTTAGGTCCATCCTGGAACACCCGTCAGTGTTCCGTCCCAAGAGCGGATGTATCAGCTCTTTAGCTTGACGACATCCTGAACTGAATATCCAATACCTGGGTTTAGCTCCTTTAACCCATTTTCCAACCATATCGTACCATATATCCTCTCATTCTTTCGTCAAGGATGAGTTTAGAGTAGGCCTCAATGGCATAAATCTCTGATTGAAAAACAATGGCAATCGACCCAGTTGCCATTATCCCATGCCCTACAGTCTGGGATGAGAGTCCTAAATTTCCTAAATTTTTCCCAAATTAGAGCTTCGTGGTCATGAGATCTGTTTGGCTGCAGATCTCTAAGCCAGAAACATTATTCAAAATACTGACATGACCAGCATCATTTGTCAGTAACCCAGATGTGAGTTTGATTCTAAGAAGGCTTCTAGCGGCTCCTTCTTGTATGTGAATATGTAGCGGAGTTAATCGAATGATTTTCTCCATAGCCACAGTTGGGCAAGTGCGTAAAGCTCCCGATAGAGATGCACACACTAGCCGCTGCAACTTGCTACACTTCTGAATGGCCGAGAACTGCTGTACCTTGGGCCACCACACCAGAGCAGCATAGGTCAAAATAGGCCTGACCATCATGCAGTAAAGCCACAGGATGGATTTTGAGTCAAGGTCCCACGTTTTACCATATAGTCTACAACATGCCCATAAAGCATTTGAGGTCTTGGTAATCGTCTTGTTGAGGTGAGAGTTCCAGTTAAGCCCCTTATCTAGAACAACTCCCAGATATTTGACTTCACTGGAAAGCTCTACGGGAGTCCCCCCAATGACAAGGAGGCCAGTGTCATTGGTGTACCGTTTGGTAAACGGCACAACAACCGCCTTTTGGGGATTGATGTTGAGACCCACGTTTGTGCACCAGTCGAGAACCAAACTGAGTGCCCTTTGCATCAATTCGGTGACAGTGTTACCGAACTTCCCTGTGACTACAATGGCTAGGTAGTCGGCATACCCAATGGCATCGATACCCTGGTTATGGGGAGATGATGATCCCACTGCTATGTTGTAGCAAGACTAGAAAAATCTGATCAACCCCTGGGCTTTGAAAGGACTAAAAGATTTGAATGCCCACCTGACCTTGTCAGGATTGAAGATAATACCGGACAGGCTGTTGTCGTTCTTCTTAGAAGCCCCACCCCATTAGTTGAGCCCTTAGCAAAGACCTTTTGCAGTCTAGCTGCTTCTGGTAGTGCCTGCACACTTTCGCAGTAGTTGCGCCAGTTTTCCCGCTTAGCTCTTCTAATATTTTTGTTATACTCCGTGAGAGCACTCCTATAAGCGTCCCAGGAGTTCCGATTCGCCTTGACTCTATTAAAGAGCCTGCGATTTCCTGTCTTTGATCTGCAAGCCTATCACTCCACCAGGGGACCTCGCGTTTTGACCGGTGATGCGTTATGACTGTGCTGCCCTGGAAGGAAGTGTTTAGCACATCCTGAAGCTGATCAGCAGCCATCTCTATGTCACTAACAGACGCAAAGTTGGTGATGAGCCATAGCCACATAGGCTGTGAACATGTTCCAGTTGGTTTTCTTCCGATTGTATAGCGAAGTATTGAGTTCCGTTTGGCCAGACAGATCAAACCGGATGTGCTGGTGGTCTGATAGCGTGGCCTCATCGGTAACCCTCCAGTTCGTTATGCAACCGGATAGGAAATTTCTAGCCAAGGTGAGATCTAAGACCTCCCGGATAGCGTTTATGAAAGTGGGTTTGCACCCTCTATTGACTACATCTAATTGACTACACAATATATATTCAAGAAGGCACTCACCCCGCTTGTTGACATCACTACTATCCCATATGGTGTGATGCGCATTAGCGTCGAAGCCGATAACCAAGTGTTTCCCGGCTGTACGGCAGAAGCTGACGAGCCGCTGGACCTCCATCGGCGGAGCATCGTCAGTGTCTCCGGGAAAGTAGGCGGCTGCCACCACTACCTCTCGGACGCCTTCCGCTGTAGCCACCTCTATGGCTGTTGCAACCAGATCCCTGCGGATAAAGTTTGTTAGAGGGAAATGCTTTACGCTTCTATCCAGCAGGATAGCAGCGCGTGGAGCACCTCCACTGCGGTCATATAACAACTTACGTGAGCCGCAGTTAAGTCCTCGAATTTGGCCACCGATCAACCATGGCTCTTGGATAAGGGCTAGGTCCTCGTGTTTCTCAACTTCTCAACACTTCCAGATCCCCAATCTTGGCGGGACCGACATCCGCGCATATGGAGGTGGGCGCCGGCATCACGTCAGATGCAGTGCCTCGATTGGCCGTGACCGTAGAGGTTGAGGCCTGGGGTGATGCTGTCAGAGTCGCATCAAACTCATTTTGAAAATCAGAGTCATCCATAAATGAATCCCACGAGTAGACGGGAAGGGAGGTCAACCGCGGCATATCCCGTGTACCGCCGGAACTTCACTATTGAAACTGGAGGAGGACAGGTATCCAGAGTCCGCATACTAGCGACCGAGCGCCCCCTCGGCCATGAATCCTTTGGCATATGCTGTTTCACCTTGGATTGGGGAATTTTATAAAGAGTTATCTTCTCTTTGTCCGACTACATCAGCACCCTTGGTCGAGACATGATCAACAGAAGGGTCTGCTTCCAGCCGCCCTCGCGTGGAGAGTATAGTCGCACTTCCGGCAGTGCGTGCAGATATGGCGCGTACTACCAGCGTAGTTACACTTGATTCCCTTTGGCTATCGCTACCTGCTAACAGTAATTGATACATTTTCCAAATTTCGGTAGGGTGAGGCACTTAAATCTTAGACTGCGAGGGATGGAGATGGAATGGAGAAAATATTAATATATGAACGTGGTTTCCCGAAAAATATACAAACAGACAATGGGTAAGAGTTTTTTAACCCTCAATTTAGATATTTAATGAATCGGTATAAAATAAATCACTATTCTACGTTTAGTCATTTAAAGGCTTCAATTGTTGAACGATTCAACAGAAATTTAAAAGAACTCATGTGGGACCTATAAATGAGTTCATATGTAGAGAAGATTAATTGAATTCTACAACAACAAAATTCTACAACAACAAACTCCCGCATAGAGCGGACATGGTTTCGCTTGAGCTCCGGGAAAAAATTTAAAGAAGTGGATGAAAAAGAGAACAATTTAAAGATATTATATTAGTCCACTCAGTGCGAAAGACGCTAACTAATAAAAAAAAGAATAATATAATTATTACTAGTGTTATGATTAAGACAAGTGCTTATTTTATTTAAACTTATAAGTGCCACGCATAATAAACTTGAAAAATGATCAGCGATCCTAAGAATGAGCGTAGAAGCTCCGTTAACCCAAGAAACGCCTGTTACTCATATTTCTCAACTCGCGATACCGTGGAAAAAAAAAAGTCGACAAAGAGCAAGTCGGCTCTACTGACCGTCGACACCAAGAGAGCCAGCTCTTGCTCACCCTCCCTGCTCACCCAACTCCTGCATCATGGAGCTATCAATGCCAAACCCCAACACCGCCGGCTTCGATGAAAGGAGCTCCAACAACTAGCAGTGCTACAATTTCTGCAATCGCAGCAAAAGCACCACCAACAATTAAACCAACTACCAATATTACGAATTCGGTGCCAACGGCAGCACAGCCAAATATAATGGCAACAAAAACCGTAAGCTTCGATAAACAACAAGCGGTCCCGGCTATACAGACCGGTATGGATCGCTACATCCAGATTAAGCGTAAGATTAGTCCACTCAACACGGTTGGCAATAAACCTAAGATCAACCGTACTACCGATGGCAACGAACAAATTAGAAGTTGCAACGAAAACCGATTCTCCATCTTATCAGAGGAAGAGCACAACCAAGCTGAGCAGGGGCAGGAGACCCAAAAGAAACCAAAGCCCCCACCTATCTATATAAGGGAAAAAAGGTCAAACGCCCTGGTAAACAAAATTATTGCGGTGGTCGGAACCGATAACTAAAAGCAGCAAGGGACTGCAAGTAGTACTAAAAAGAATCGAACCTGACGTTGCCCCCTTTGAGATTAAAGAAGCCCTTAAAGCCTAAGGCTTTTGTGCCAAAAATGTCAGCAACATAATACACAGAAACAAAAAGTCGCAACCACTTTTCAAGGTCGAGATTGAACCAGATAGCAAAGCCTTAAAGAAAAAGGAAGTGCTCCCGATCTGCAAGCTGCAGCTCTTACTTACACAAACGCAACGGCCCTGTATAATGCACAAACTGCCAGGAGTATGGACACACGAAGACATACTGCACATTTCGGAGACATCCACAACTCCGCAAACTGCCCACTAAACAAAGAAGACCCCAAAAAAAAAACATGTGGCAATTGTGCAGGAAACCATACGGCAAACTACAAAGGCTGTGCGGTCTACAAGGAACTGAAAAGTCGCATGCAACGAGCGACATCTACGCGCCAACAACATATGCCAAATGCGTATTATTCCGAAAAAAGGTGCGCCAGACGTATTTTTCGCCAAGGCAGCCAGGTCATCATTTGGGCAGCTAAATACAACCAAGGGAATCTCCTACGCCGAAGCACTAAGATCAGGCATGGAAAATTCACCCCAGCCTCACTCAGAAAATTCACCTCACCAGGTCCCAGGGCAGCCGCAAAGCAACTTGGAATATATGATGTTACCATGAAAATAAATCACATCGACGCCATGCTGTTGGTTAAAAAGCACCTCACATGGAGATATAACTTCCATATAAAATGATATACCTTCTACCGCACAGATCACCCGGATGGCAAGGCCTACGGCGGAACTGGCACTTGTAACAAATTACTTACAAGCTACGTCCTTAAGAGTCCAGTCAGGAAACGGCAACCTTTGCATTGCCGCTGTCTCTAAAGGTCAGTTCATGGGTTTCTACAACACTCTGGGGGATCACTTCATAGCTGCAGGATACTACAACGCCAAACACACGCACTGAGGATCACACCTCGTGACTCCGAAGGGAAGGCAACTTTATAATGCACTTATAAAGTTAGAGCCGAAACAGTTGCCTCAGGGGCGTCTTCCAGCCGAACCCCGCAGCAAATTATTGTGTTCTTCCGCAAATCCACCGCGAAACGGAATCCACGATAACTACATTTCGGCCGAACGAGATCACAAAAGACATCAGGGTTTTTTTATTTGTTATTGCATTCGACAGGTAATAGTTCAAAAGGGTTGAATCCGAAAAATTATTCAAATCGGTTCAGTATCTTAGAAGTTACACGTTGTCAAAGTTGAACATTTTTTGGGTTGCACAAAAATCAGGTAGTTGTTTAGACAAATGCAGACTTTTAAGTCGATTTTTAGGTAAAATATGTAACCGGCAGGCATGGTTATGGTCTCTATCCAAAGGGGCATAAAATCTCGGTAAAACCAAGGTAGAATGAAATTATAATATTGGTTGCACGTGCAGGCATACCTGTTATACTGAAGTACTCATTTATCACCTATTTTTCAAATTTTATGGAAAATAAAAAAATGAACTTACACCGACTTATGTGTTTGGCGTATGAGGTGTTGTTCCTGAATATGTTCTTTATCATATTCAAAAAAGATCGGCTGCCCCAGCCTTCTCCTAAGAAATTCCAAAGCAAAAGATACTTCCAACTCAGCGTAAAAAACGCGGGCATTTATTTTTACCGGTATTGGCGGCTTGTTTTTCAATTCCTGACCTTGTAAGGACACTTAATGATTTGAAATTAATGTAATAATAATGTATTAATGAATAATTACACAGTGTAACAGTGATTTTGAACTTTTGAAGTGACCTAGTAGAGATTGTTAAGCAGGTCGAATATAACACAAAACCATGTTTGAAATTCTTCAAACACCCTCAAATAACACAGTGTAACAAATTTTGAAAAAGTAAACTGCATAAATTTTCGTTATTTTTTTATGAAATTGGTCTTGTTTTATTCGTAATTGACTAGGCAACCACAATAAGTGCGCATCATTAAGAAATATTGGTGATTTGTTTAAAAAAACGGCATGAAAGTCGTAAAAACACGGAAAAAAAGAGAGAATTGCATATTACGATGCAAAAATGTTGTCATTCTCATTCGAAACAAAGAATAAGTTATTTTTTCCTGTAAGCTACTCCATTAAGCTATAAAAAACTGCAATTAGTCAACAACTTTTCGAGCAGGAATTTTCCAAAGGGAGAAAGCTGAAAAACCGTTTTTTGACCATAACTCAAGATTTTGAGGGTGTTAGAAGAATTTCAAACATGGCTTTGTGTTATATTCGACCTGCTTAACGATCTCTAATAGGTCACTTCAAAAGTTCAAAATCACTGGTACTCTGTGTAATTATTCATCAAAAATATTAAATGATGTAATGATTATTTTGAACATAAATTCCATAAATGATTATAAATTCAAGTCAAAAAGAAAAAAATTTGAATTATAAAAAAAAATTGTGTTTTTATACCATGTACCGTAGGTACAAAGGTGCAAATGTATGTAACAGGCAGAAGGAAGCATTTCCGACCCCATAAAGTATATATATTCTTGATCAGCATCAACAGCCAAGTCGATCTAGCCATGTCTGTCTGTCCGTCTGTCCGTCTGTGTCAACGCCTAGATCTCAGCAACTATAAGAGCTAGAGTCACCAAATTCGGTATGTAGGTCGGAATGTTTTGTAAGCAGATCAAGTTTCTTTCAGATTTACAAATTTGCCCCCCACTCCCCCGCAAATCAATAAAAACGTTTTGCAGCCGCAAATACTACCATATATCTTTCTTTTTGTGCATAGGCATGCATATGTAGAACATGTATCAATACCGAAAATCTGGTAAAGATCGGGTGAAAAACACAAAAGTTATTTACTTATCAGTGTGTTATCTATTTGCCAGCTAGCAACAGGTGCATCCCAAAAAACAACAACAAAACTGATGAGCGCAAGAAACTAACTAACTAACTAACTAACTAACTCCCGTGCGCAAAAAAGAGAGGAGGGGTTATCTCTGTCTCTGTCTTGCACACGCAAGTGCATGAGATGGTGGTGGTTTTGCAAAGAGCGAGTTTGTTTACATTTCTCTAATAGGCAAATGCGGCGATATATTTTGGTACATGGTATATAACAGTCGTTCACGAACGACTGTAGCTTTCTTACTTGTTTTTTTATTTAAAATGTATTGATTTTAAAACATTAAATATGCGCCATATTAGCATTTTTAAAGAAACCAAACGAAAAGTATGGTTCGAAATTCGATAAAAATTGAGAAAACTGCCTTAAAAAACATTAATTTTCGAGTATAAAATCTACTATTTATCACACCATATGGTATGACTACTTACTCGAAAAGTACTAAAATTACCTTTCATTTAAAAAACATTATGAAAATATCTCAACTGGTTGAAGAGTTATGATTTTTGTAAAGCAAAAGTATCTCAACTGCAAGTGTGCGGCCTGTTCTTCCTGTAATTCTATATTAAACAAGAAAGGAAGCTAACTTCGGCATGCCGAAGTTTAAATACCCTTGCAGTAAGTAAGAAGAAGAAAAATCTTCTGACTTTTTCGTTTTCTCGGGTACTGACATAAGGTAAATGTTGCGAAACAAAAATGTTGCGAACGAATTTAATGAATTTATATATATATTCTTATGGCTGCTATATGATATAGTGGTCCGATTTGAATAAAATTAAAACCGAAATTCTGGAATAATACAACATGTTTATGACTCAAATTTTATGAAAATATGTGAAAAATTGGCTTAGTTAGATTTTTTATCATTATTTTCTGATCGGTCCTATGACAGCTATATGATATAGTTGTCCGATTTTGATCAAATTAAAACCGAAATTCAAGAATAATACAAAATGGCCATATCTCAAATATTCAAAAAATTCAAATATTGTAAAAATTGGCTAAGTTATAATTTTTTTCATTAAAATGTACCGATCTTTCCTATATAGCTATATGATATAGTCGGCCGATCCGGCTCGTTCCGACATATATAGCAGTGAGAGCATATAGGAGCATATCTGCAAAGTTTCATCCAGATAGCTTTAAAACTGAAGGACTAGTTTGCGTAGAAACGGACAGACGGACCGACGGACATGGCTAGATCGACTCGGCTGTTGATGCTGATCAAGAATATATATACTTTATAGGGTCGGAGATGTCTCCTTCACTGCGTTGCAAACTTCTGACTAAAATTATAATACCCTGCAAGGGTATAAAAACTTCTCATCAAAAAGGTCGCAACGCCAGAACTGGGACTTATAGATTTATTAAAAAAGGAGCCAAAACGAGCAAAAGATATTACATACCCATCATACAACATCATCAACATACAACAAAGGTTAAACCTACAAACTTACGTTTTTAGCATTTGTCAGAAATTGTCAGCTTGTTAGTTATACTCCACTAAGGACAGAGGACACAGTTAATTTTTCCTATAAAATCACATAACTAAGACGTAACACGGCACTAAAATTCTACAAAAACACATGTATTCTATTATTATACAATAAAAACTACGTACCTTTACCTTTAATGTAATATTTTACTTCAATTTTTGGGTGCGTAGTAAGCCTCGTGTGATATGCCAAAGTAAACAAAAAAAGCGCAATCAGCTGATCAAGGGCTTAACTTTGAAAATTCGTAAAAAGCTTAAGAGAAGCTTTTCATGTTCATTTTATTAAATTTCTAACTTACTTATAGAATTTAAAAGTTTGAATACGATATATCAATATTAAAACTTCTGGCGGAGTTTTAAACTTTTCCAGAAGTTTCAGGCTCGATCGTTCCCTTTTTCTCTCTCCTTTGGGCGCGTAACAATTTTTCGGGGTTGATTTGGTGGCGTGATCGCTCGCTCTCGCTCAGCTTGGCGTAGGTCATGTGAACACTTTTCGTGGTGGGTTCTGCTGTGTGTGCCTGTATGCGCGCAGTTAGCTTTCCAGGCTAACGAGACGAGCTGGCTAGTGATGATAGTTTGTTAACTATTGTAGCCTTAAATCTAATAATAAATATCTTGCATTTCTAGTCGGAATGGGCTAGAGGGGCATCGATGTATCGATAGGATTAGGGAGCGATAGGGTTAGGGATGAGGGGGTTCAAGAGCGTACCGGGAAAAGGGGAACGGTGGCGTCCCCTGGATCTCGGACAGCTCTTTTTAGGAGAAAGGGATGTTTCCCTTTAACTTGATCGTTGCCCTGAGCGCCAAAACGAACGGTTACTTGAAGGCGGAATTCAGGCAACGGAACGAGCCCATATAGGGAGGCGTAGACAGCAAGGGAAGAGGTAGTAGGAAAAAAGAAAACAACACGGGCGGCAGCAGTCATAAAAATCTGAAAAAAAGAAAGATTGAAAACCGTGGCAGTGGTGAAATCACTGACCACGGCACCTTTTTTTTTTGTTTTGTGGAGTGGACTCCAGACCTGCCGCAGGCACCGAACCGCGACCGAGCCCCGAGCTACCGCCGCCAGCATCCAGCCGCCACCAGAGACTCGCCAAAGTTGGGCAACCAGGAGCTTGCGCCGAGTTTCCGGCCAGGCAGTTGCGTCCACGGGACGAGAGCAGAGCGGTCCAAGATTCCTGGTGAGTCCGTTCCAAGTGCTGCCGTAAGCCGGCGAAGGATTTTCCTTCTGGGTGCGGTCGGAGGTGTAGATTGCGAGTGGCGCTACCTTCGGAGGCCATTTTATTTGGTTGTGCGGTGCGGACCTCATAGCGGCCGGATCAAGGCCAGGAGTGGATCTGGCACAGAAGTTTCTTCCACGCGTTTCGCCACTTCTCCACGAGTAGTTCCGTCGCAGCCATTGCGGGCCGCCAAGAAAATGTCTCTGCTGCAAATATAATTTAATTATTTATTTTTAGTATAAGCCTTATTTTGTATATCAGTTTTGTGTGTACTTGCTGTGGTCTCCGTTCCTCGTCCTCCGCGTTCCCTAAACGCATTTCAGGGATTTGTGCAACCCAGGTGCTGCTAAAGTAAAAGAATTGGTTACGAAGAAGCAGAATTAATTAAATATTGGAAGAAAGGCCCCCTTCTATTTCTTTTGGAGCTCCAGTGGGGATAGTAGGTTGGATATTGGGGATTCAACTAGGCCAGTTTGTGGCCAAACATACCTTGCAAAGCGCCGCTTCTCCTCCGCCGAATTTCGACGTAAAGTCGCAGTCTTGGTGCTAGCACATCCCGGGTGTGGGTGATGGGTTCGCCGAGATTGGGTCCGGTAACCATATAACCATATAAATTAAGAACGGCCATGTATATAAGTAAGCAATACCTGAAATTTATTCCGATATATCGGTATTTGTTTATTGTGCGGACTGCGGGCATCGGGTTGAAACCCGCCCTGAGACCTGAGCTAGCTCGGCATTGCCCAAACCAGCAGTTCCGTAACAAATATATGTCTTAATAGCTAATAAGGGTGGGAAAAATATACAAAGGCTTCTATTTCTTATTACTTACATTATTATTATGTTATTATAGTTTACATTATGGTATTTTTATACCCTTGCAGGGTATTATAATTTTAGTCAGAAGTTTGCAACGCAGTGAAGGAGACATCTCCGACCCTATAAAGTATATATATATATATATATATTCTTGATCAGCATCAACAGCCGAGTCGATCTAGCCATGTCCGTCTGTCTGTCTGTCTGTCCGTCTGTCTGTCCGTCCGTTTCTACGCAAACTAGTCCCTCAGTTTTGAAGCTATCTGGATGAAACTTTGCAGATAGACTTCTATATGCTCTCACTGCTATATATGTCGGAACGAGCCGGATCGGCCGACTATATCATATAGCTATATAGGAAAGATCGGTAAATTTTAATGAAAAAAATTATAACTTAGTCAATTTTTACAATATTTGAATAAAATATTGAGATATGGCCATTTTGTATTATTCTTGAATTTCGGTTTTAATTTGATCAAAATCGGACAACTATATCATATAGCTGTCATAGGACCGATCAGAAAATATTGATGAAAAAATCTAACTAAGCCAATTTTTCACATATTTTCATAAAATTTGAGACATAGACATGTTGTATTATTCCAGAATTTCGATTTT
>VNJV01000888.1:0-16216 GCA_008042635.1 Drosophila nikananu | reverse complement strand
ATGCGTGTCCGGGGGGTGCTTGGACACTAGTATGCGAACTCTGGTGGACCGGCCGACCCATCAGTTTAAACTAGGCTTACCACGGTATGCGGGCTCTACCGTGGTGGACCATCCCCATCCCAGCATACTCGTGGGAACAAAAATTAACAAGACTAATAAAAATCAATTTATAGGTGACCGCCAAACCTCAAGGGCGGAAGGGGACAACCCCCTCAAAGAGAACTCGAAGACGCTAAGCGGTCGAGTGCTTAAGAAGGAAGAGCAGAGCTCCTTAGAGCGCCTTTATCCGGGGGCCAGTGTTACTGGGAAGAGTGAGCCAATGGACCCGCCAAGTGGCGTGATCGGGAGCAAGTCCCTCGACGTGACCGCGGGCGGCTCCGGAGGTAAACCTAACCCAGGAGGCACGGTCCAGCAGCAGCAAAGGAAGAAGAAGACGCTGTACAACGAGCGGAGACGAGCGGCCTTCATCCTTGCGCGAGCCAACCCAGCCATGGAGGCGGACCCGGGACAAGCGGGTCTTATTAAATGGGCAAAAGGCGTACTGCCGGACTTCCAGCCTGTCAAGGCCGGAAGGGCAGCTGCCCCCAACGCCCAGCAAGCCAACGCAGTCGCGGGCAGGAGCGCCACCAAACGCCAGCGGTCCTCGGAGGTCCAACCTCCGCAGCCGAAGCGTTCCAGGGTGCAGCCTCAGCGGTCCTTCGCCGAGGTTACCAAGGGTAAGATCCTGATTGGAGTGGTGGACGAGCGCTCCAGTGACGGACATATCCCGAGAACTGCACAACAGGTTCGTGGAGGAACTGTTGGCGTCAGGTGGGGCACTGCCCCGCTGTGAGGATGCCGGTTGGCATCAAGGAGGCGTGAAGGTGATCGCGTGNGACCCGAAACAAGCGGGTCTCATCAAATGGGCGAAAGGCGTACTGCCAGACTTCCAGCCTGTCAAGGCGGGAAGGGCAGCTGCCCCCAACGCCCAGAAAGCCAACGCAGTCGCGGCAGGAGCGCCACCAAAACCCAGCGGTCCTCGGAGGTCCAACCTCCGCAGCCGAAGCGTTCCAGGGTGCAGCCTCAGCGGTCCTTCGCCGAGGTTACCAAGGGTAAGATCCTGATTGGAGTGGTGGACGAGCGCTCCAGTGACGGACATATCCCGAGAACTGCACAACAGGTTCGTGGAGGAACTGTTGGCGTCAGGTGGGGCACTGCCCCGCTGTGAGGATGCCGGTTGGCATCAAGGAGGCGTGAAGGTGATCGCGTGCGAAGACGCGAATTCTGTCACCTTCTACAAGAGAGCGATCGCGGGATTGGGTGAAGTATACCCAGGCGCGAAGCTCGCTGCGGTGGACTGGGACAGGATCCCCAGCAAGCCTAGAGCCAGGGCGTGGCTCTCACACAAACCCGCGGAACCGGAGAAGATTCTCAAGCTACTGCAGCTGAGCAATCCCGACTTTCCCTCCTCTGACTGGTCTGTTGCCAAGGTTGAGGAGGCCAGGTAGTCTTGACTCTTAATGAGGGGACAACCGAGGTGCTGAAGAAGAACGGGGGAGTTCTCCGGTACGGCTTTGAAAGCGTGGCTGTCCGCCTTTACAAAGCCGACGCAAAGAAGGAAGTAGAGGTGGACCCGGACGTGGAGGGACTTCGCATTGAGGAGGCACCCGAGGTGTGGTCCGATGAAGAGGACATCCTCGAGGGTTACGTCTCGGAAGAGAGCGAGCTCGAGAGGGGCTTGCGCGGCGTCGAGATGTCCGAGGAGGAGGAAGGGCTAGACAAGCCGACTTTGGACGCCGACATCACTGTGGTGAAGGTTAAGGCGCAGAATGTCTCTGACGTTCCTGCAAATAAACCTCCACCACAGTAAAGCAGCTTCCGCTGCCCTACTTGTCCACCTGGCGGAAGGTGGTATCGACGCAGTCCTCATTCAGGAGCCCTGGATCTGTGGCGACAGAATCCTAGGGCTGAGGGCAGCCGACTATAGGTAAATCGCGAGCCTGCATACTCGCTAGGAAAGATTTAACTCTTTTCATGCTTCCCAATTTCAGCAATGAAGATATTATAACTACATGTCTAGGGGGACCAAACGGGTCCCTCCGGATATGCTCAGCATACCTGGGGCACGACCAAGACCCCATCCCTGAGGCTAGTCACCGAGGACAGCAGGAGGCTGGACCTTGGCCTTATCATCGGGTGCGACGCCAACGCCCATCACGATCAGTGGGGCAGCACTGACTCCAACGACAGGGGTAAGTCTCTTTTTGATTTTATCCTTGCATCCGGCTCTAGATAGGTCCTGCCCCCGTACTAGGAACGGGGGGAAGACTGGGAAGAAGCCACCATGGTGGTGTAGGGAACTAGGCTGCCTCAAGAAGAGGCAGTCCTTCAATCTTGCCAAGAGAACAACACAGACGCATCTTGGCGCCTCTAGAAGACAAACCTGTCCCTGTACCACAGGGAACTTAGAAAGGCCAAAAGAAGGGCCTGGTCCGACTTTTGCTCAGGAATCCAGGACTACTCTGAGGCGTCTAGGCTGCGGAAGGTCCTCTCGACGACGCCCTCCAACCCGGGCTTCGTCAAGCGTCCTGACGATAGTTGGACGACCTCCAGTGAGGAAACCCTCGGGGTTCTCCTGGATGCTCACTTCCCCGCTAGCTCCTCTCAGAGCAGCCCACCTAACCCCCCGACACGGCGGGGTCCGTCTGAAATGACATTCATTCTTACTGATAGGAACATCAAATGGGCAGTAAACAGTTTCAGCCCGTATATATCCCCTGGGGTGGACGGCATCATACCTGCACAGCTCAGCTATGCAGATGAGCTATCCACGTCCTGGCTTCGACTGATCTTTTCGATTATTCTCGACACAGCGGTCATTCCTAGAGGATGGCTCCGCTCGAAAGTTGTATTCATCCCAATAGCAGGCAAGCCATCACACTGCAGGCCTAAGGACTGCAGGCCGATAAGCTTCTCCTCGTTTCTACTCAAGACGCTGGAGAGACTCATCAGTCTGCACTTCAGAACTAACATTCCCCACTCATCCTTATCAGGATCACAACATGCGTAGAAGAGAGGCAGATCAACAGAGACAGCACTCCATTCGCTTACCACTATTGTAGAAAAATAGCTCCACGAAATGGAGTTCACACTCGTCGCCTTCATGGACATAGAGGGCGCTTTCAACAACATCCTTCCAGGCTCAATCACGACAGCACTGACTAAGCTGGGGATTGATCAACACTCGGTGGGTCTCATTGACCGGATCTTGCGCAGCAGAACGGTGGAGGCAACACTGGGGGGGTCAACCATCTCCAGACAAGTCAATAGGGGCACACCCCAGGGCGGAGTCCACTCCCCTCTCCTATGGAATGTGGCAGTCAACGAACTGCTCCAGGGCATAGAGGAGGGTGGCTTTCGAGTTGTGGCCTACGCGGATGATGTTGCCTTGGCATTTACGGGAAAATTCCCGCAAACCCTCTGTGAAAGGATGAGCAACAGTCTTCGGTTCCTGGCGGATTGGACTGCCAGGTGCGGACTGGGAGTAAACCCAACGAAGACCGAAATGGTCCTTTTTACAAGGAAATACAAAATCCCCAAAGTGGTACCCCCTAAGCTTTGTGGGATACCTCTAGCCCTTAAAAATCAGGCCAAATATCTAGGTCTAATCCTGGACAAAAAACTAGACTGGGGCCTCAACACAGACGAGAGGGCCAAAAAGGCCACAATCGCGCTCTACACCTGCCGCAAGGCAATCGGGCTAAAATGGGGAATGACCCCAAAAATAGTCCGCTGGCTGTACACGGCTATCATTCGCCCGATACTCCTGTACGGAGTGGCAGTCTGGTCGCCAGCTCTAAAGCGGTCCACCTGCCTGGGCAATTTAAGGTTCAGGTTTACATCCCCAATAGAACGGATTGGAACCTAGGACCCCCTGGACCCCTAGGGTCCCTTCACATTTACACGGATGGCTCAAAATTGACGGCCGGTTAGGAGGAGGTATATACTCTGAGCACCTGGGACTAAACGTCTCTTTTAGGCTACCCGACCACTGTAGCGTCTTTCAGGCGGAAGTTTACGCCATCAAAGAAGCCCTTGATCAGCTCCCTGACAGTCAGGCTGCTCTAAAGTCACTCGAATCTATTTCTTCTAACTCGAAGACCATCAACGACTGCCGCATATCTCTTCACGAGATGGCGGAGCAGTACGACCTCCACCTCATCTGGGTCCCAGGACATAGGGACATCGAGGGCAACTGCGCTGCCGATGAGCTGGCTCGGCAGGGTACAACCTCCCCTCTTCAGCCGGAGAGGGAGCTAGTTGACATGCCCATGGTCACTCGCAGATTACTTTGTAGGGAACACTTCCATCTCCTCGCGGACAGGAAATGGGAAAACCTAATCACCTGCCGCCACGCTAGAATGAGCTATTATATTTAAGCAGGGAAAGCTGCGCTCTTGCCGTTAGGGCTCTTACTGGTCACTGGCTACTTGAAACGCATGCTTCCAGGCTGTCGGTGGACCATAACGACTTTTGTAGAAGCTGTAGGGATGAGGAGGAGGAGGAGACCGTTCTTCACCTACTCTGCCACTGTCCAGCTCTAAGCAGACGAAGACTGCAGTACCTGGGCTCTTCCATCCTTGTGGATCTCGCCGGGCTAAGCGAGACATCACCGAGGCAGATAACCCGTTTCGTCCAAGGATCGGGTTGGTCCTCTCTAACTTAGGATTGGTCATCGGCCCATGAGAACCTGTAGCTGACGGGTGACCTAAGCCTATGCGGCATCACAAGGAGCCTCCTCAGGCTCAAGTGGACGGCTAGGCTCTTTTTGAGCCGGCCGTCACCGCCCTAACCTAACCTAACATAATTTCTCACTTTTAACTTTTCATATTTTGTTTTTTTTTTCCTTTCCTCGGTGTATTGCTAGTCTTTGGGTCTGTTGTTCCCAAATCACAAAATATGCACTATTAGCCTGCCGATACACCTTTTATTAACAAAAATAATATACGCTGCTGCTTCTGCGGCTCCCGCTGCTGATGTTGCTGCTTTAGGTACGGCGACTGCTGCTGATGTTGCTGCTGCCTATGCTGGAGCTGCTGCTGCTGCTGGCACAGCCGATGTCGCTCCTGCCGGTATGGCTGCTGCTTCTGCTGGAGCGGCCAGTAGGGCTGGAAAAGTGGTTTTTCTCTTTCGGTTCTTTTTGGTTCTTTTGTCTCTGCGCTATTTTGACAGCGATCGGATCTTTGTTTTTCTAGCTATTTTCTGCTACTAATTAATCGTATCTAAGCTTTTTTTCTAACACGCGTGGGCAGTTCCCTGAAGGGCATTAGATTTTATATGCGTTCTTTTAGGCTGCTACAGCGACAAGCACAATTATTACACTCCCCCTCAACAAAAACACACTTAGGTGTTAACACCTAAGGGTTCTCAACGCTGGGAGCGACGAGTGTTAACCAAGGTAATCATTGTTTAATGTCCTTGGCATGGTATTTTCCAATGAAATTTCCTGGCATATCCTCTAGGTCGTAACAGTTATTCCCAACCTTCTTTCTAATTCGTGCTTTTTTGAATGTGGGAGCAAGCTTGGCATTAAATCCTTTAGCAAAATTACTTAATTGATGATTTCGCCTAAACACTTTCTGTCCCACTTGAAACAATACTTCGCGGATTGTAAGTATTTTCATTTCGTTGGTGTTGCTTTTGCATTGATTTTTGTGCATGTTTGCGAATCAAGTTAAAGGAATCATCATGATTATATCTGATATCCCGATCTTCAAGCAACTCCAGATTCCGAATTAATGGGTAAACAGCGCCACTAGTGATCATTTGTTGACCAAATGCTACACGATAGGGACTGCTATTAATGGCTGAATGTAGGCTTGAACGCAGAGAACACGCAATATGGCTAAGCTGTTCATCCCAATTAGTTTGGTCGCTCCTAATATAGGATTTTATAGCAGCTAACCCCGATCTATTCACACGCTCGGCGGCATTTGCTTGCGGGGCATAAACAGCTGTATACGTATGTTGCACCTGATACTTTTGCAGTAAAGCATTAAATTTCCGCGATTTGAATTGAACCCCATTGTCAGACAGAACTACTTCCGGAACTTCAAAGCAGTGGAAAAGTTCTTCTTCCATGAATGGAATTATAGTCTCAGCGGTAAACTTTTTTACGGGTTTTAGAAACGGAAATTTCGAAAAATGGTCTAGGACCACACAAATACCAATATTTCCGGACTTGCTACGGGGATATGGACCCAAAAAATCAATATATAGTTTCTGAAAGAACCTTACAGTTTCCGTTGGCTTTCCCATAACAGGTCGCAATGTATAATTCGGGTGCTTGCTACATTTACAGAGAGTGCAATTGTTAATGAACTCTCTTACATCTTAGATAGATAAATTTGTCTATTACTTTCACATCTGGTAATTTGGAAGAATTTTGCAGAATCTTTTCCCTGGCTTCCTGATACTTTGTATCCTTGAAGTGTTCGGACTCCAAATTCACAAATGAATGGCGGACAGATCTTCAGTGAAGACTGTGGACGACGTTTTGCGATTCTTTTCTGTGGACAATCTTAAACTTATACCTTCCAAGTTTTCCTGACCAACGCCCTAATCTTGATCCTAAGTCAGGCTGTGACATCAACCACTCAAGAGAAGCATGGTCAGTGATGATAGAGAATGCTTGCCCTTCCACATACGGTCTAAACTTCTTTAAACACAAACGGCGGCAAGACACCCTTTTTCAGTAACAGAATAGTTACGTTGGCTTTGATTTAATTTGTGTGACATATACGCAATTGGAACTTCATTACCCTCGCTGTCTGTTTGCATTAACACGCCGCCGACACCGGTATGACTAGCGTCGCAGTGTATAGCAAAGGGCTTACTAAAGTCGGGACTATGTAGAACCGAACTTTCGCACAATAACTGCTTGAGTAGCTCAAATGCTCTCTGAGCGTCTGCTGTCCATTCAAATTTTCGTTTGAGCTTTAGCGTATCTGTTATCGGAGCGGCTACGCCAGCATAATTATGCACGAATTTATGATACCATCCAGTAAGACCAAGAAACCTTCGGACTTGTTTTACTGAGCGCGGAACTGGGAATTCTATAATAGCTTCCACTTTTCCCGGATCAGTTTGAATTGTTCCGTGACCGATTACATGACCCAGGTACTTGACTTCATTTCGACAGAAATGGGATTTTCCCACATTAATAGTTAGACCAGCTTGCGCTAGTCTGTTAGCTACTTCTGCTAAGACTGACACATGTTTATCGAATGAAGATGGCACCACCAACAGGTCATCGAGATAAACGAAAACTTCGTTCCTTAGTGAAGGCGGAATGACTTTATCCATGAGTTTACACATGGTTTGAGGGGCATTCGCTAGACCGAATGGCATAACAGTGAATCTATAAAGGGGCCTGCCTGGAACGGTGAAGGCAGTTTTGTCTCTGGCACTTTCCTCTAAGGGAATTTGCCAGTAGGCATCCTTTAGGTCGATACTAGATATGAATTCAGCTCTAGGAAGACGGCTTAGAATACTTTCAATCAAGGGCATCGGATAGGCATTCTTAACGGTTACCTCATTAAGTTTTCTGCAGTCAACACATAGCCGAACCTTTCCGGGTTTACGTACCAGAACGACCGGTGACGACCAAGAGCCATCGGATTCTTCTATGACTCCAAGTGAAAGCATTCTATCTAGTTCAGGGTACATTAACTGTTCAATTACAGGGGATACAGCATAGTGTCTCTATTTAATGGGTTTAGCATTACCTGTATCAATCTCAAGCTCTATTAGGGTAGTTTTCCCCAGTCCTTTTTCCGTAAATGAGGGAAATAATTTGATTACTGCTGATAGTTGTATTTCCTGTTGCGGAGTTATGACTACCTGGTTTTGATCGAGACTTGCTACTCGCGGAATGGTAGTAGGTAGACTTTGGTTTTCTACAAAATCAGGCAATAATTTAAAACTACTCCAAAAATCTATTCCCAGATATAAATCCTGAGATAAAGTGGGGACTATCCACAAGCGAAGAAGCTTCGATTCGCCTCTGAAGGATAATACAATGGGCTGCTTCTTGCCATCTGCCGTACTGACACTAGCATGTATTGGCTTGTACATGCTATGATTACTGACTATGTCAGCGGCTAACGCTCCACCAACACAACTAACGGATGCTCCTGTATCCATTAGTCCAACTACTCGCTTCCCTAAGACTGATACTTCGGCATAGGGTCTGCAGTCCTGAGTATTATTAACGATAGACGAAAGGAGAGCTTGCTTTTCCATCTTGCATTTTTGTCTATACGAGAGAAGCCGTTGTTCAGATCGACTCCGACTCAACAGGTGCTTTGTATCACAATCAGGTAGTTGTACGCTTGTACTAAGTGGTAAATCAGGTGTAATAGATATAGTTGGTTTAGAAAGACTTTTTGAATTGTCTTCTAATCGGTTTTCACGTCCAATGAAGGGTTCGGCCTGCACCGTTCGGTGGTGCACGGCCTAATACGTTTTTTGACGCATTGCACCGTTTACACGAGGGCTTATAGGTTTTGGGCTTGCCACATCCATAGCAGAAAACTTTTCTCTTCCCGACACACTCTTGATAACGATGACCGTGTGCTCCCCAATTCCAACAATTAAGAGTTACCGCAGAAATGTCCTGTTCAATTTCATTTTCTTGTTCAGACTCTTCTTCAGTAGAGGTATGAGGAACGATTAACTCGCGGACTTGCGTTCGATTCCCATGCCGAACACTAGGCTTTACATTAATTCCTCCTAGAGACTGAATGAATCTTTCCCTTGTTCGTACAATTCGCAGCTGGGCGATACTAAATATCGGGACGTGTAATATTTCATGTTGTATTTCAGATAACAAATTGGCTCTAAAGACTTCTAACAAAGCTGGTTCTGTCATTGGTATTGAACGTTTACTAGCGATAGTAAGTATTTCGTCATAAAACTTGTCAAATGTTTCCGATGGTTTTTGTTTCCTTTGAGACAACGCCGTACGGATTTCTAAGTCAGTTCGACCATCCTTAAACTGAGCTTTAAGAGCTGCACTTAATTGATCCCAAGTAACTAGGGAGACGCTTTTATGATAGCGCCAAAACTACTCCAAAGCACTGCCTTCAAACAGGTTATTAGCGTATCGCGCCAGTACTTGTAGATTGCCATCCAATGTTTGGTTTGCTAGAGCTTCCACTCTGTATACAAAATCGTCAACAGACATGGAAGACGAACCTGAAAATCGTATCTTCCAATTGGATATGCTTTGACTTATTCAATCAGACCTAAGCCGTGTCGAATGCTGGGAGATCCCAGGAAAAAGGGTATTCGCTCTAGTGTTTGCAGGCTGCGTTTCTGGAGCTTGTGCACCTAAAGAATTGCGAGGGGGTATCTGAAACAGCTGTTGAAATGTTTGATGCCCTGTCGTTGGTTGTGATAAGGGGACACTCAGACTCGATAACCTCCGAAAGCCTCCTTCTATTGCCGCCGGCAACTGGGACATGGCTTGTGCCATTTGGCTAATTTGTGCCATAGTTTGTGTCAAAGATATATTTAATTGAGCCATTCCATCCTGCATATGGCCAACTGCCTCTGCATCTCTATTGGAAACTGACGTATCTGCGCTGGGTGCTGTGTTTTCTTATTCTGCTGACCTACTTGCACGAGCCTCTTCGGCTCCACGCCCTGCGCTCGTAACCTCATGTTTACCTCTTCTCTCTGCGCTGTAGCCAACTCCTCGGCTAATGAAAAAGCTGGGTTTTGGAGGTATTCAGCGCAGACCGGACAGACGGTTTTTTTCTCCTTGATACCCGTTAAAACAGAATAGGTGGAACTTATGGTTGCACCTCGTCTGAAACTCCTGTGCTTGATACTCAATATTTCTGACACAAATCCCACAAATGTTATTCCTATCTTGACTAGTTCTGTCTTCCCTGCTAAGTTGAGAAGTAGACAAACTATAAGTATTATTAGAATATTTTAAAGAATTTTTTGTGTAATTATTTGTACGATGTTAAAAATAATTTTTGTTTATCTAGCTATATTTTTTTCAAATGTTGTGATTCACCAAATTAAATTCATAAAATTAATTGTTTGAATCTCATCCGTATCATCATGCCGATAGCTCCAATATTGCCATTATTTTTGTTTTCCCATAACTAATGCTCACAGGGTTTGATTTTCTTCCTTAATTAATAGTAGTTTCTAAACTTTGCGCATTCGATTTCCCGTTGGTGGCAGTTCGTACTCTGAGTCACTGTTACTGTTCCTTCCCACCCGGTATATCGTTTGAGTGAAGTAGCTTACTCATTCCAATGCGATTTACCTTGTCGGTTAACTGTAGAGAGCTAGTCCACTAATAAGTCAGCTCCTGACATGTACATTATGTCATCATTGTCATCTGTGATGACAAACTTGCTACTAGTCTATCATCAAGTACCTTATACAAAGGGCCTTAATAAAGATTAATTTTCCAGCGAAGGCAAGAGCTTCCTAGCAGTGTTAATTCTTTATTAAATGTACGATCTATGTTTGATTTTAACTAATCAAAAACATCGGGACCTACGTTGGCTAAAAGCCATGAATTATATCAATATTTATTGAAAATGGACCTATGTTTGATTTAATATATCGCAAACATCGGGCCCCACGTTGGGCGCCATAAATAATATTATTATCTGTAACATTTAACGTTGCCGTCTAGAGAGAGAGCGGATGTTGTTTAGCAACGGCAGGGTACGCGCTTGCATTTCCGGCTGTATGGGTGAGAGTTTAATTTCTGCCTAGCTAGGCTCTCCGGCGATAACAATAATTATTTAAAAGAAAGTCGCGTACTAATAAAAAAAAATGGGATAAAGGGGGGAAGATTTCGGCACTACTATTCTCGTCAGCATAATGAAGAAGTTGGCTATAAGGAAACGCAGAAAAAACGGACAACAGGAACCTTTCTACTGTTTACGCATAGCTGCGAAAAACGCCCACCCTCCCTAGATCTCTGCTTCGACCGAAAATAAACATAAATCCCTCAAAAGGTTACCCTTGATTGGGCCACGGCATTCTAATACTTCAGGATTCAAACAATTTTAACGGACTGTTCCATTGTCAAATTCTTTAATTTAATCTACAAATAATGATGTTCAAAACTCTTTTCAGCTTCATTGCGATCTTATAAAAGTTATAAAAGGTTATATCTACTTATAATTTGAACAATACGATTTGGGAGAAGAAATATTTACTTAACATCAAAATAAACCAAGATGTAACTCCGGAAATTTAGTTTAATAATAAAATATTAATAATATAATATGATAGAGGAGACCTAATCCATTCAATTTACAATAATAAACGAAATAATATTTCGTGCGAAGAGAGTAGAGTAAAAACATTAAAGGGTGCAGAAACTTGCATCGAAAATAAAAAGAATGTACATATTGCAATATATAAAAAAATAAACAAAGGCAGCTTTGCCTGCGCTAAATAGCTTCCATTACGTTACGTTAAGGTTTAAGGTTCTAAAGGCCCATGATCGTTTATTTAAATAATTTAGACGAGCACTCGCTCCGATCGACTCATGCACGTTTTATGGTTTGTAATAACTCACTCGAAAGATCTTTCGCTGAGAGCGGCAAGCGGCGTTTATGTATTCTGAAATAAAATCTGAAACCGAACAGAAACGTAATGGAGCTTTTGCCCAATATTAGGCTAACACCCGCATAAGTATATTTCTAAGTTTTTTGTTTCGATTATGATCTTTCGCACTGGCTTAACATTGTTTAACTCGGCTACACTTCCAAAAATGACCTTTTAAATATAAAAGCTTTACCACACGAATACTAGTTTTAAAGGTTGATTTCAAAATCCAATTTAAAGTTAAGAGCTCCATAGAGAATTTGTTTCATTTTATAATTCATATTTTTATCAGTTCTCGGGAACGTCGTGCACAGGAAAATTCGAATTGGACTAGCGAAAATTGTACAAATTATTACGGCATCCTTAGCCTATAATTTTGACCGTCTATTAATTTCTCACTTTTAACTTTTCATATATATAAAGGTAAATTTTTTTTGTTTTTGCCTAATTCTGCATTTTGGGATTGCACTGCCGACACGACTCGAAAATTTCCTCAGTGTATTGCTAATCTTTGGGTCTGTTGTTTTAAATCACAAAATATGCACTATTAGCCTGCCGATGCACCTTTTATTAACAAAAATAATATACGCTGCTGCTTCTGATGCTCTCGCTGCTGATGTTGCTGCTTCAGGTACAGCGAATGCTGCTGATGTTGCTGCTGCCGATGCTGGAGCTGCTGCTGCTGCTGGCACTGCCGATGTCGCTCCTGCCGGTATGGCTGCTGCTTCTGCTGGAGCGGCCGGTAGGGCTGCTGCTGCTGGAGCTGCCGATGTCGCTCCTGCCGGTATGGCTGCTGCTTCTGCTGGAGCGGCCGGTAGGGCTGCTGCTGCTGGAGCTGCCGGTAGGGCTGCTGCTGCTAACACGGCCGATGTCGCTCCTGCCGGTTTGGCTGCTGCCAACCGAGCTGCAGGTAGGGCGGCTGAACCACTTGCTGTGGCAACTGTGATTGACGCAGCTGGTGGTGCTGCCGGAGTGCAACAGTGGCTACTGGAGCGGCTTCGCCGGATGAGATGATGCAGCTCTCCGTGGTCGATGGCTTTCCTAGGCTCACGTGGAGGAGCTCACTCGACGGTGTGTCCAATTGGAGTCAATTTCGGCGAAACAAAAGAGATGGCCGCATGCTGCGGAGGGTCTTATATAACCTCTGGAAGAGTGTTTTTTCTCTTCCGGTTATTTTTGGACTTCTCTGCGCTATTTTGACACCGACAAGATCTTTGTTTTTCTAGCTATTTTCAGCTACTAATTAATCGTACCTAAGCTTTTTTTCGAACACGCGTGCGCAGTTCCCTGAAGGGCATTAGATTTTATATGCGTGCTTTTAGGCTGCTACAGCGACAAGCACAATTATTACAATTGTAAAATATGAAGCAGAATTTGGAGAAAGTTTTCTTGGAGCGATTGGTAGCGACACCGATGGGAAATAAGGGGAAAGGAACTTAAGATATAGCTAGCAAGACGTACATTGACAAGTGTATTAAGAATTAATTGTTAGTTACCCGATATCAAAACTGCTGACATTGAAGATCGATTAGACAGACTTGAGATAACTATCTCAAGTATTATTGCAAAAATAAGTTATTCCAAATAATTTGATTAATATTTGTCTGATAATGAGTGGACGAGGTATTATTAATTAATTACATGCTCCTGCACTCAAAAATTGCCTTCGTCGGCGAGTTATAACAAAGGGGATACATTTTTTATGGTTGGCTGAGTTGGTGGAAATGGGAAAATACTCTTCATCGTATAATGGGTTATCCCTACCTGCTAACAGTAATTAAAACATTTTCCAAACTTGCGTGGGCTTAATAGAAGATTTTGTACGCATTTCGAAGTACAAGGGGTATTCGCGAAATCTTACACGCGGAATTGGAATGTTGAAATATTTCGAATATACAAAGTTCTAAATACATATTCAACAATGATGTCGCACGGGACATTTTTACGCGTTTAAAGCAAAAAAAAAAGATACAATTAAAGCAATTCAAATTTGGCGAGTATGTTTAAATTATTATTCTTCCATAGCTCTATTATTGGTGAAAAAGTTGAGTTCGGTCAAGTTTTCATTTTCAAGATAATTGCAAAAAACTACCGGTGTCGCACGGGACAAGAAATAGAAGAAAACCAACATTTTCGCGTGGAATTGCCCATATTTATTGGAGGACTTAGATAAAAACCCGATCAAGGGTGGATTCAATGAGCCCGAGCTGAAGTTAACCCGATTTTCAGATAGCTACCTAGTTGAGAAGGTACTTAAAAGGGAAGGAAAAAGATCCCTTGTTCGTTGGCTAGGGTTCAGCTGGATAAATAACTCTGAAATGTTGTAATGAAATAACACCACAAACAATTTTATGTTTTCTTTTCCTTATGTTTTTATTTATTTCATGTATTGAAACAAATTTTAATCTTAACTTTTTAATATATACATTAGATTTAATTTATTTCTAAATCTTAGAATTGAACATTTTGAATAAATTATTATTATTATTCACATTAGTTTTATTTACATATTTTGGATTACATTTTTAAATTACAATGTTGGATCGTTCATAATTGTGGAGAGCAATTTCATTTTCATCTCGTTTTCTTTTGAAATAATTTTTCTTATCCTCGCTTAGCAAAGATTCATCTGTCTGGTGCCAACATATTGCGTTTGCTTTTAGAGCTGACATGCAACCTATTATTTGGTTTTCTATTGTGTTGTAATCTTGACAGATAATTCTTTTGTCATCCCTATTGTCTAATGTTAGTTTCGATATTTTATAAGTATTAATTTCATGCCCTCCACACCTAAACGTGTACATACTATCAATTTCTTGCTGCCCTGTAAAAAAACAATTTTTGTAATTGTTGAATGTAATTTTACGCATACATCTTTGACCGCAGGGCGACGAACTCTCGCATGGACCTGGCCTGCAATGCGTCTTTAAAGAACCCTAATCTTTTTTTGTTACACTGCTGAAAATTGTATTGCCTAGCAATAACATCTGGATATTCAGAATTTTGAAGCAACATCGTCCTGAATGTCGCTGTACAAATCTTCTGTCTTAATGGAATATATGAATGAATCTGTATCCATATAATTTAATTTCAGGGCATCTTGGAATTAGTATGAGTATGGGTATTTAAAATCTAAATCTAGAATACATTCATACTCGCTACTTTCAGAAATAGATTTTATGTCAAACAAATCTATTTCTGATTGATCTAACCATTTGAAATTCCCATAAGGCAGTTCTTCAGACATTGCCCATCCATATACATTTTTTGCGTCCACTTACATCATCTGTTTTCAGATATAACTCCATAAAATCTTTAAGTGTTTAACACTTGAAGTGGTTGCAAACCTGAACTGCATGGATGTAATCAGCTTCAGAACATTCGGAGTCTGTTAAATGGCTATAAAATGCACTCCTTCGTGGAAGACAAGTTTCTCTCAACTTGTGTTCGGAATTTAAGTATTCATGGGGGAATACTTCTTTCCTACGAAGTAAACCATATATTTGGAAATTGATTTCGAAAAGCGTTTAAGTCCCCTTCATTTAAATTTCCTGCAGAGTGTCTAAGCTAGAGGGCATGAAAGGAAAAGTATCTAAAAATATTATTTCTAATTTATTTTTTTTAGAGTAATATATTTTGATATTGAAATGTATAATTATTAAAAGGAATTATTTTAATTTTACCATCAATATAACCAAGTTCTTTCACAAATAATTGTGCATCGTATTTCGATAGATTGTGGAAAAAAATGGGGATGAAATTTCCTGTCCTATATTTAAGATTGCAATCACGTGCTGCACCACGAATTTAATATGTAAAATTACAGTGATCTCTCACTCTGTCATTTCCTAAAATTCCCTCACATATATGACAATTAAGAGCCTCATCAAAATCATAAGAGTCCTGCGGGCTCATTTGAATTGGAACTATATGATTCATATAGTTTTCAAAAATAGCGGACAAATCGGACGTGATAGAATCAACAAAAGTGCGCCAGACATTTATGCCTGTGTTTGATACCATTTGAGAAAAGAGGCCCGAACACTTTGTTTTAGCTCATCATATCCAAATACATTTATGCTGATATGTTGATTTTTCTCAATAATGCTTTCCGCTTTTTCAGGGGTGTGGGTAGATCGAAATTCTCCGATCCTTTTAGAGGAACACATTGCAGACAGTTTAGCTCAACTGGAATTTTTTGTGTGAGTGTCCACCCACTGCTTGCTTCTTGGAATTCATCCATTTTTGTTATAATGTCAGTTGTGTGGGTATCATATAAATCCATTAGATTTGTCGATATCATAGCCAGACACATCTTACTCAGGAACGATTTTAATTCGACTTGAATTTCTTCATCCTTCATCAAAATATACTCCGCAAATACAGGTCACACTGGTTTTGCCCATGCGGTCGGATGTGTTTTTCTCGGAGCTCTCAGTGAAAAGTTACATAGCGGACATTTTTGTGCTTTTTAATCAGCGAAAACTGTTTTATTCGGAGTGAGAGTGTTTCTGCTCAAGGTGTGAGTGTTCTCACGCGGTTTATTTTGCTGCTTCACCCAGAACATTGAATTTTTCATTTTGGA
>VNJV01000886.1:0-29794 GCA_008042635.1 Drosophila nikananu | reverse complement strand
GAATATGCTGGCAATTGGCAAGTGAAAAACGCGGGAATAACGTGCCTGTCTTCGATCGCTCTCTCTCTCTCGCAACATGGAAGCAACATCAGAGCGACAAGAGAGCGGAGTCCTAGCAACATAAAGAGAGTGATGTTGAGAAATCGAAGTTCCAAAAAAAAAAACTTCAGCTTCAAAGAGAGGGAAAATCTAAGCTGAATTTAAGGGATTTGGAATTAAAATTTTGTTTGTCATATTTATGAATTATATTAATATTAATTTTTTTTATAATAAGGATTAGCCACGCTAAACTTTAAAAATCGTTTAATTTAGTTTCCCAAAATGCGAAAAGTGTTTTCCTTTTTAATTTCGCTATTAAATAATTACTGGGGCGTAAGAATTTGTAATTAGAGGCGATTGCTTCGCTACCATAAATAAGCCTCATTTCCCAAACTGATTTTCGGGAATCCTTTGCGATCCTGCGCCACATGTGCAGGCGAATTGTTGTAATTGAAATTCCTGCAACATTTTTGGCCTGTAATTTGATTTTAATGTGGGTCAAAGGGCAGCCAGTAACCAGGCTTAGTGGAAATAAAACTAACAGGAAAAAGCACACACATACATAGGTTTTTGCACTGAAAGAAAAGTGTGTTTAAAAATTGGAATATTTAAATTTTGTAAATTGTAAGATTAGCAAAATTAATTTGGTTAAAGTTTAAAAATTTATTGATAGTGTAAGTGTAATTTAAAAGAGAATATATCTTATTGTCCGTTTGTCCGTCAGGCCAGTTGTCCGTTAACCAGAGTAAAGCCTTATATCTCAGAGACCATAAAAGCTAGAGTCACCAAATTTGGTTTGCACATAGATCAAGCCATGCCTTTTTAATATATTAAATATCCATAAATATCTATTGTGTATTGTCTGCATGAATCTATATAATCCGATTCCAAGTCCTCGCAGTGTTGGGCCAATGGGGAGAGCCGTGCAGTAACATGTGCTGGAGAACTGGCTAATGGCCCTAAAAGCCGCTTTTCGTTGATTGCAGCCCGGCGAGAGGGCGAAGGGAACACTTTGTGCAATTTAGCTTTTGGCCAAAGTCATTAAGTTTGATGTTAAAGCCACTGCTGCTTGGCCCAATCCTCAATTCCTGCGCCTGTTCTTTGGCCAACTCCTGGAACTGCTCCTGGAATAGCTCCCGTTTGGTCCTTCCTTTTGCCAGTCCGTCTCCGGTTGGCATGTCAACTGGCGCTGCCTCTGCTGCAGGCAGATTTACAGTCAGTTGCTTTTTCACGTCGTCCTTCGTCCTTCAGTCAGTCCGTTCGTTTGTTCGTTCGTCAGCCGAAAGCGGATGCATTACAAAGGACATCAACTCGGGATATTGAGTTTTGTGTGCAACAAAGAAAAGCGCATACAAAGCCGGGCGCAAAATAAATGCTTCTTTGTTGGAATTGTTGGCGGTGGGTGCCGGGAGATGGGGAGAGGGGGTGGCTCTGGGGCAGCGGGGAAAAATTGAATTACACGCGAGCCAGCAGCTTCTATGCCCCCGGACTTCTCTCTTTCTTTTACTTTTCGCTCCTGCCCCTCCTCTCACCCACTCTTCATCATCATCTCCTTATCCGCAACCGTATCCGTATCCGTATCCGTCCGAGCTTACCGCAGGCGCAAAACTACTGTGATTGCGTGGAGAGCACTGCGAGAAATTGGGCTTAACAAGGCTCCAAAAATTATTTGAAATTCATGTACATTACATTTACCAAGAAAAATTATAAGAACTGGGTTTCTTTTTTGTTTTATTTATTTTTTATACCCTTGCAAAGCTTGCAAAGCAATGAAGGAGTCGTTTCCGACCCTATAAATCCTATATATTCTTGATCAGCATCAACAGACGAATCGATCTAGCCATGTCTGGTAGAAAAAAAAAATTGAAATTTTTTTGAGAATTTTAAGGGGTTAAAATTGTTAAAACTGTAATTAAAAAATTGAAAAAAAATGAATTTTAAAATAAAATGAAAATCAGTATGCAGATTTATTAGCCTTATAAAAACTAACTCAGAACAGTTTTCCGAATTGAAATTAATGTATTTTTAGCGTATTTATTCTATTTTTAATTTGTAATTTTCCCAATATAAATATTTAAAATTTAACGCTGCTTTTGGGGTATTTTAATTTTAGTCAGAAGCATAAAACAATGTGAAGGAGTCATTTCCGACCCTATAAATCATATATATTCTTGATCAGCATCAGCAGCCGAATCGATCTAGCCATGTCTCGTAAAATAAAAAAAATTGAAATTTTTTCTAAATTTTTAAGGTGTTAAATTGATAAAATTGTAACAAAAAAATTACTAAAAAATTAACTTTAAAATAAATTGAAATTTAGTATGCAGTTTTATTAGTATTGAAAAAACTAACTTAAAACTGTTTTCCGAATTCAAATTAATGTATTTTTCGCTTAGTTATGATATTTTTAAGCTTTAATTGGGCCACAATTTTTGAGGGTAAATTTAATTTGTTAAATCAACGTTAAAACCAAATTTGGGGATTTCATAAAAAACCAATTGTAAGCTGCAAGGGTACAAAAACTTTGGCTTGCCGAAGTTATCTTCCTTTCTTGTTAAAAAATTTAAATTATATTAAAACAATTAATAATATAAACTGTAGATTTTCCAACCTAATTTTCCGCTGTGTGCCAGGGACGTGTGGGCGTGGTCGCAAAACTGAGGCGGCATCAAAATAAGCACAAAAGGAAAATGCTTTCTCCGCGGCTGCCTACGCGTTCCCTTCCCAGGGAGAGGGCTATCCCCGTGCTGCTTTTTTGTAGCTTCATAAAAAATTTCCCAAGCGGAAATGCAATTTAATTAAAAATGTCCTGCTGCTGCTGCTGCTGGCGGAGGAGTCTCCTGCAGTGGCTCCTCTTTTCTGTTTGCCCGCGGAGCAACTACTTGGACACTGAGAGTTGTAGGCAAACATGATGAATCTCTTGCCCAGATTTCCCGCTGGACGCTGGGACTCGCCTCATTTTCATCCCAGCAAAATCGTTTAAGATTAACAGCCAGCGATAAATGCAGCAAAATGAAATGGTAAAGGGAGGGTACCACCCACCGACCTCCCTCGGCTTCGGTTAAGTGAATTACCATACTCAATTAACGTTATGCTTATTACGCCCCAGCACTAATCCAATTCTCAACTCTGAATGCAGCAGCGCTTTCCTCCAAAGGGAGGAAAAGCCAGGCCAAGGAAAGCTCTCAGTCCCGGCGGCATTTTCCGAATGCCAAACAAAATTAGCTCTACATTTGTATGGGCGAACGGCGAGGAGGTCAGGACAATGCATGAATGGCCGGCGATTCAAAACCTCAGCTAATCTTTGAAATTCCCGTTTGAAAGCTGTGGCAAAATCAGGATTGAAGGCGAAACTGCAGTCCATTGAAAAGATTTCGCTTTAGTTTTCCCCCCAAATTTGTTTGTTGAATTAATTTCCTCGATTCTTGGCTTAAAAAAAAGGTAATTTTAAGTTTAAAGCCTCTATAAATACTATACTAACTATGCTAATCTGAAGAGTAAGCTGAATAAACACCTTACCATATGACAAGCTTCCATTTATCCAGCTGTTTTCTTGAAAATTTCGTTAAGGTGGCTAAATGTAAGCGCGTTATGCATCTTATTTCATGTATTGACTTCAGTAGAATATTTGGTAGGTCCTAGCTTGTGGTTCATAAGATCTATTGGTACATATGTAAGTTTACACAGATAAGATTCAATCAACTCTATTGGGAATGCAGAAGAATAAGATAAAATATAAAAAAAATCTACAAAATCTCCCATCTACATTCCAATTATCCTAAAAAAAAACTCCCCCTTAGTTGCTTTTCTATGCCGCCATTTGTCATCTATCACCTGTTGCTGTCGCCTGTGCCCCACACGTGTGTGGCATCATCCATGTAAATTTGCATGTTAACAACGGAGTTTTACACGCGAGAGAGCTGGTAACACAAACATTTTTGGATATATTTTTTAGCTGCCAGATGCCACCAACAAAAACAACAACCACGACAACAACAAGAACTGGAACGGGAGCCGCAAAGGACATTGGCTTTATCAGCTCCTTTGGCCAGTCACCCAGCTGTGCGCCGTCAATTTAATTATGCCATTACTTTGGGGTCAAGTGTGGCCAGCCGCAGTCTGCCACGCCCACCATTTTCGCCGCCCACCCTTGAAGTTTATTTGTTTGCACAGTTTTCGTTGATTGTTAATCGAATTAGGACGGCCAGGAAGGATGGAAGGACGAAGGACCAAGGACGACACCCGGTTCGATCTCCGGACACTCGCTGGCGACTTTAATTAAATTTAGGCATTCAATGCACTGGGAAATAAGTATATGTTCTTTTATCTTAAATTGAAGTTAACTCTGGGACTTTGGATTTAAGATATATTTTGATAAAATGTAGTTTATATTTTTATATTTAAGATGTCTGTAAATATATTTACAATATATATTTTAAAGATCACAAGATAAAATATATTTTATATGATTTTGGAAAGCATTTTTTACTTGCCATGTAACCTGAAGCTATACTTAGTTTAGTTTAGTTTTTAGTTTTCTTTCTATTTAATAAAATAATTCATATATTTTTCTTTATAGTCTTTTCTCTCAGTGTTTATATACTTCCCTGTCTCCTGTGGCAGCGATAAAAACCGCATGGCATCGCGTCCGCGACGGCATATGGCGCTCATTATGCAGCTGGATCGTGTAAATGGCCACGCCCACCACTGCCTACTGGCTGCCTCCTCCTTTTTAACACCCTCAGCCCCCTCACCCATCCACCGCAAGCGCACTTTCGTTAATTACGCAACAACAACAACAACGGCAAAGCCGGCATTCAGCATCCTGCGAAGAACAACGAGCATCGGCAGGAGGCAACTTACAAATCCTCCGCGGATGCGTTGCATCACTTTATTGAACTTAATTGCATGCAATAAAGCAGGGAGAGGGGTGGGATGAGGTGAGGGGGGTGAGGAGGGGAGAGGAGAGGGGAGGAAAGGAGAGTGGGAGCGGAGAGGCGGCAAATTTGTGGGGGATGCGGTTCCAGGGATGACAGCGTGAGGCTCAGAGCCATAAGGAAGTCAAGGTTATAAAGGCAAATAATAATAGTAATGAATCAATTAATTAGTAGTTTAGAGTAATTAGTGGTTATTAAAAATAATAATTAAAATAATAATAAAATAAAAAATAAATTTATTATTATATTACAAATTTAGTAAATGTTTTTCAAAATTTTTGCATGCCAAAGCAAAGACTTATTCCTAAAAATTGTTTTTAAAACCAATTAGTGGGTTTAATGAATTAATTAATTAATAGTTTACAGTAAAACTAAAAATGTTAATTAATATAAAAATAAAATACAAAATAAATTAATTATTATATTACAAATTTAGTAATTATTTTCCTTATTATTCCAGAAAAAAATGTATAATATATTGCAATTAAATATTTCATATTAAAAAAATAAATAGGTAAATTATAAATTTAATATTAAAATTCACCCTTAAATATCCCTAAACCCTGGTTTACTTATATGCAATTACTCTGGCCACCTTTGGACTGCATTTCATTTGCATTCAAAGTCCTTTTTCACCTGCCTTTCCCCCAGCCGAGTCTCAAATTGAATTATCAGCCCCTCTCTTACCCCTGTCATTAATAGATCTCGAATAAATTTATACATATGGAGTTGCCTGCTGAAAATTAAGTGGGTTGCCTGGCATATCATTCATCCTTTTGTGCCCGACTTTTGTGCAGCATCCGTCCAACGTTTCCGTTTCCGGCGGCATCGCAGGGTACCATTGTCCGAAAACGGAACGTGCTCCCATCTCGGGCGGACTTTTTGCCTCCGTCACGGGCCATATTTTATTATCCTGTGATACATATACATATATCTCTCTATATATAATATATTTTTGTGTATACATTTGAATTATTGCCTTAAATGCACTTTGATTCGCCGCATTATTGAAGCTTTTGTGTAAAATTTAATCAACTTGGGAGTTGAGTAACTAAATTATGGACTATTTTTGTTGCATTATTAAATGCAATTTTGCGACTATACACATGCAATCTACCATACACCCGTTTTTTTTTGTTTGTTTTCTGCTGTTTTTGTTTTTCAATAATTGCATTAAAAATGCGCCATCGTGGCGGGGCTAAAAATCAACAACCAAAAAATAATTCTATTACGAAATCACATTTGGGACATGGCAGGGTTTGAAAGGAGAGAGAAAGGAGGATGTGGGGAAGGTTTTTAAATTGCCTAAAAATGATTTAAAAATTAGAAGAGTGATAGACTTAAGTAAGGAGACATTTGTATAACATTGGAGTTTGCATTCGGATTATTGGATTGAATTGAAAATTGTTAAGAGTTTGATGTCATTTGATATCAAATGCCAACTATTTGATATTTTATGTAATTTAATATTTGTTTATTTAGTTCTTTTAGAGTTTAAATGACATAAATGATGAAAAAGCATATTTTACCCTGAGATTTTAAGACCCATTTTTCCCTACCACACAGCGATCACTCTCTGATACATCCCCCAGGTGATACATCCATTCCAAGGACCTCTCGCTGTCCGTCTCACAATTAATTGCCATTCGATGTGCTGGACAATCCTGTGTTGTGCAGTCGAGGGAGAGCACAGAGCCCATCAATTTATATGAAAATTGCGTCAGCACACATGGCTCAGAAGTCAGCAGGAGGCGAAGGAGCTGGGCAAATGTCAAAGGGAAATGAGGACAACAACATGAGGCGGAGGTCAACTGGCGGAGGCCTTTATGGATATGGCAAGCTTCAATGCAATTTCCGTAATAGCGCGGGAAGGAGCACGGGACAGGATCTCACGGATGCAGCTGAGATTGAATGAGATGCAAGCGGCAGCGCATGAATTTAATTACCAAGGAGGGAGCAAGGAGCCAGCGAATGCTGTCTCCGCGTCATGTCCCTGCTGCTGCTGCCGCTGTTGTTGTTGTTGTTGCCACTCCTGGCTGCAATGTTAATCAACTTCATTACCACAAATTGCTATTAGCATATGTTAGTGTGCCTCCGACGAGGCCGCATGGAGTCAGGCGGGAAGAGGATGTGGCAGTGGGCGGAATTGGAGGAGCGAGCAGGAAGTATCCCGTGCATAAACACTGAGGAAAATTAGTGTTGAAGTGGGGAATAGGAAGATATTTATATAGGAATTAGAAGATTATAATTTTTCAGTATTTAAAGTACATTATGGAATTAAAAAAAGTTTTATGTCTGTGTTTAAGGTATTTTCAACTAAAAAACAAATGGGCACACTGAGCGATGCAACAAGAAAAGGACGAAGAAAACTTTAAAGAACTAAGAAAAAATGAAATGAAAAAAATACTAATATAATAATAATAAAATAATAAATTTAAAAAACCCTAATACCTGTTCCTAGTTCAAATAAATAAGGGAAAGGCATTAAATACTACATTTTAAATGCACTTTAAATGTAATTAACAGCTGATTTTTACACTTTTACAGCTACAATTAAGTGTTTTAAGTTCTGTTCTTTTTAATAAGAATGAAAATATAAGCTACAAAATTTTAATATTCTGATTGCCAGTATTTAAAGCAAAATTTAAATAGGCGTTTTGTAATTTTTAAGGTGTTTTCTGTAATGAAAATATAAACTACAAAATTGTAATATTCTGTTTGTCAGTATTTAAAGAAAATTTCGGTATTAAAATAGGCGTTTTATACTGTTTTAATGTATTTTCTGTGAAACAAGGAACAGGAACACTGAATCAAAGGACGCTTTTAGAAAAACCCAAAGAAAATCATAAGTTAACTTTCTGATTTTGGAAAATTATGAACTATATCTTTTTTTCACTGTAAAAACTTCAGCGGCCACACACGAGCGTACAGACAGTGAGACAAATGCACTTGTCCCGGCTGTCAAGGCGGCAGCACAGCAAACAACATCAAATGATGCAATTATTACGACAGGGGGAGTGAAGAAGGAGAAGGTCCTGTGGGCGGTGGGCTAGAAGGAGTGCAAAACGAGGGGGCAGAGGGCAGGACGCCTTTCACTGCAAGTCACGCGCTGGCTCATTGCCTCGAAATTGGCGGAAACTTGCGGACACACAAAATCGGAATCGACCGCCGCTAATATAATTAAAAAGCCATTAAGGCGCACAAACAGACAACCTTGAGACGGGGGATATAATACTAAGGATACTTATATAAGGATACTTATATAAGGATATATATATAGGGATATATATAAGGATAGGGATAGGATAGCAAAATCAATCACTGCAGCTTAAGTTTTTGTGGGTCTCTCTAATAGAATTCAGGGGGGGAAGCCCTTTAAATTAGGATTTTTTATGCTAGAAAAGAGTCTGAAATTTCCAGATTCCTTGCTTTATTTTTTTCTTTTCCACTTGGCTCTTTTTTATGCTCTTTTTTCCGCTTCCTCCCCCTCAGTTTCAGACAGCGCCTGCCATCGCCATAAATTATAAGTCATTGGCTGGACGAGAGTCCCGAATCCGGAATGCAGGGGATGAGAGGCTTTCGGATGCGGATGAACGACGTTGGACGCGCATTAATATCCCCAACATGACTATGACTTTGAGTGAATGCTTCAAATTAAAAAGAAATTTACCATTTACCGCAGCCGAGGGACTCGGATTAAAGGCATGGCCATGGCGTATACGTAATGTATCAAAAGTCGAGCGCGTGTGTTGAGTAGGTCCCCGGTCCCATCGCCTTGGCCATGATTACGGCCAACTAATGACGCTGTCTAAAATGATTTATCTCGTTATATGGCCGGCAGAGGGAGGCTAAACATCAACAGAAGTCACATAAAAAAAGGCGAGGCAGGCGGCGGCCATAACTCAAACGTGTTTATGATGTACACACAGCCGATTTTGTACGGTGCGTAGTCCCGCCTTAAGCTGTGCCCGTATGGCGACACAAATCCGCAGGAGAACAGGACTGCCAAAGGAGCAAACAGGAGCAGCCAGGAGCAGCTAGGAGCTGAGGCGGAAGCTAAGCTGGAACCAAACTATGAATGGTACAGTACGGCACAGTAGTCACTAGTCAGTAGTCAGTAGTCAGGACTCAGCGGTTTAATGCCATCACTGTTTAATGCGATGCCCACACTGGCACACGATGGAGAAGGACGAAGGAGGATTCAGCAGGAGTGGCAGCAAAGCGTATTAACATCCTGGCACAAATGCTTTGCCATAGACAAATTCGTGTTGCCTTATTGGAGGTCAACAAGGGGTATGTTTCGATGGGTATCGAGTAGAAACACATCGATGCTTGGAGCTAGAAAATAGTAAAGAATAAAGAATTGTTATGAGATACCATTCCATTTTATTATTAAGTTCGCAGTAGTGATGTTCCATTCCATTGTTCCAAGTTGTTAGTAAATTAGGAAATAGAAGTAAGGATTATGTGAAAAATGGGACTACGGTCACACTCTGCGATTGAAGACGAATAAGAAGAGATTGTGAAAACTTCTATATACAAACTAAAACTAAATTAAAATCGCAATAAATAAAAGAGATCAATACCAGATATACCATAATAAAAAGTTGATATACCAGCATTTTATAAATTTTTAAAATACAAGTTTGTTTGCCATTTAAATTCGCAAAGAAAGTCGAGTGAGTTCAAAAATATATGAAAATCAATTTTAATGTGTTTCTAATATTAAATTTATTAATTAAATATTTAAATGACAACTTTTCTAAACTTCTAAAATAATTTCCAGTATATTTTTCTTTAGGGATTACATTTAAATCAGCTTACAAGATATGCAAACTTTAAATTCTAAAATTTCTAGATTTGTTTTTAAAAACATTTTCTGAATGCCATCTCAAATACCCCCCAAAATCCTCCTCTGATAACTTACCCACTGTAACCATATATACCCCACCGTATAAAGTGTATCCCACATCCTCCTTCTTGACCAGTTTCCCGAGCGTTCTTCATGTTTTCCCCATATGCATGTGTATTTGTTGAGCGCAAATCGCACATACTATAAGCTACGCCAACGTATGCATAGATGCCATTTGAATGTGGAATCCACAAATGGAGCTGGAAGCTGGGAGCCGGGACTCGGAGCCTCGGACCGGAGACTGCCTCTGGTAGTGGCAAGTAGCATCTGTTACTAATGGATAGCAGCAGAAAACAAATGGACAAGCGCACAGATTCACACACAACACCCCCCACATACACTTAGATGGACGTCAACAGCTCGTGCAAACATCTTTGTAGATTTTATTTCTAAATCTCATTACCAAATGGTGTCCCTTTGGGCGGGCGGAGAGGTGAGGTGGGTGCTACGTGCGTGGGTGTGTGGGGTGTATGGTGTGGGTGTGTGTGTGCCAAGGACTTACTTACCCACACAGACGCACGGCTATAAATGCAATAAACTGTAAGTGTGTTACTACGGCTCCTTCTTCTTCCCTTCAAGCATTGTTCTTGGACAAGTTTCCAGCAGGCCATCTTTATTTGTACACTGAGAGAAATATATACATAATTAGGGTTTTTATTTGATTTAATTTCGAAGGGAAATTTATTTGTATTTAAATATTCTGTGAAGCATCAGAAATATAGAATTTACCCTTTAAGAAAAAGAAAACATAAATATATACAATTGATTGTATCATGGAGAGAGAGAGAGCGAGAGAGAGGAAACGAAGGACACACAGACAGACAAAGAGAGAAAGAGATAGAGAGAGAGAGGGACATGATATTATATAATTACAGAGACAGGGACAGAAAGACAGAGAGAGAAAGACTGTGACAGAAAGACAGAGAGAGAAAGAGAGAGACAGGCATGATAAATAAGTTTAAAATTGAAATCTGGCCTAAAAAAAGATAAAAATATTAAGGAATATATTTTTCAGCACATATTACCTCTAATTTATAACTCTTTTTCCCCGTGTACATCTCCCTCATTCCCTATAAAAACTATATTCCTATGTGCTTCCCATCCTCCCATCAATTTGAGGAGATATCAGCTGTTGCAAATGTTTTTATAATCGCAACAAAAGCGAAACGATATAAATTGTCCCAAAAAGTTGCTCGAGTGCTCCTCGCTCTCTGGCAAGAAAGTGGAATGAATTTGCCGCCTTGGCATCGATCTGCAAATGGAAATTCGTTCACCATATGTTCCAAAATAAATAAACACATGGCTTTGTCTTTTATTAAAAGAGTCTTGGAGCTTTAAGGCTTAACAAGCTAGAAATTCTTGCAGAATTTAATTATTTAAAAAGAGAAATGAATTTCTGTTTTAACTTAAGTTTCTGGAACATCTTTAAAAGAGTCCGAACTGTCTGGGTCAATTAAAAAATTGTACACTTTAGCAGGACATTAATAGGAACTCGAAATGCCATGTAGAAATAACAGAAACAACGCGAAAAATTGTTTCCAAAAACCCACGACAAAAACTTAATCGCTCGTGTAATGACTACATTCGACTTTTGTAATTAGCAGCCCGTCGCTGGCCCAGCCACTTTTCACTTCTCTCTCTCTCGACCATGGGAATAAATATTAATTTGCCATGGCCCCCACGATTTTCCCTCCGCTTGTACCATTTTCCCATTGCCAATGCAGCACGAAAATTTATGTGCAACGTACAACAAATTTTCACTTATTGCCCAAGGAACGCAGGGAAAGGGAACGGAAGGGACAAGAGCGCAGCGGCGTGGAGTGGAGTGGTTCGGAACGGACCGGAATGGAATGTGTCGCGGGGCCAACTGTACTTTGCCTTTACTTTGGTTGTTTGTCCGGCTTTTCTACTGCTGCTGCTGCTCCGTGACAAGAGCCCGCGCGAATGCAATAAATTGTGTATTTAATTTTCAATTCGTTTTGCTTTCATTTTGGGCAGTCTTTCGAGTCCTGGGACTCCTTTTGGCCCAATGCCAGGCGCTCTCACGGAGCGTGGCAGTAACTTCCGGACGAAGGAGTCCACCGGAGTATAGAGTCCAGAGTCCAGAGACCCAGAGACCGGGTGCTATCGTTTTTAATGGTCCACGTCCAATTTGATTACAACTGTCATCTGTTGTCGGGGTGCCAGCACAATTGGCCCCCAAAAAAAGGGCCAAAAAACACACCACACTGGGCCACCACCGTCTAATGAAGTAATTTCAATTAGAGGCCTTGGAGGGGTGCTGCTACAGCGGGTGGAGCAGTTAAGGGGTTCCAAGAAACCACTGGGAAATTAATTCAATTATATATGGTATCACAAATGGAAAGGGGGGATGCGTTCGTTTGGTATTTCGTAAGAAAAGTGCTTAAAATTATCACAAAATATAAAGTTTAATACTAAATTGTATACAAAAAGTGTAATTAGATTTAAAATAGAACTGATTTCGAGATAAAGATGCAAAAAAAACCCAACAGCTAATGAAATTAAACAAATGAATAAATGAACCTACATATGCATTAATGAACAAAGTGAACAACGTGAAAAAAGTGTAAAAAGATAACAAAGTGAACACAATGAATAAAATAAACAAAATGAACAAAATGAATAAGTGAACAAAATTTAAAAAATTGGACAAATGAACCATATTAAAATGAATACAAAAAAAAACAAGAACCAATGAACCCATTGAAGTAATATATTCACTAATTTTTAGATCCCAAAAGTTATGAAACCCGAAGAATCCTTAAAATCAGTTAGAAAAAACCTACAAGATGAAAGTTCTTTCGGGGACAGAATTCTAAGCAACTTTTTGGATGCCTTTGGGACAACCTTTTGCGGCATGTGGCGCTTAATTGACGTACGTTGACCCAAATCAAAGGGATTCCCCTTGAATCCTGCTCATCATCCCCTCACCTGTACAGGTGGCACTTGTCCCGCCGCCTAATTATGCTAATTTAGACAGAGAACTGCCCAAAAGTGTTACTCGTTAGGCTCGCTTTTGGTTAATGCGGAGGTGTTGCCGTCTAATTTTTCCTCATCCCCATGAATTTTCCCATTTCCCAAAGCTAACGCCCCTGCGTTTTCTTCTCTCTCTCCAAAAACAGTCGAATGCATTTATCAGCATTTATCTTCCTGACTTCGATGGCAGCAGCAGGAGCCAGAAAAAGCATCGAAAGCCAAAAGTGAAAATTTGCTTTTATCACGCAAACAGCAGCCACGTTCTGCCACCCCCCACAGCCACCTTCTCACCGCAGCAGCAACAGTTTCCGGGAGTTGGTTTGGAAAATATTTGCCAGTTTGAAAAATGAAAAGCGGTTCGAAGAGGAGCGGACAAGTGGGAAACCATCCACAAAGTCCGGAGACAAAACGCAGTCAACTTCATTAAAGACGGATGAGCGACAAAAGTCCAAAGATCGACTGCAGAAATGAGCAAAACTGAGACGGCAGCTGAGGAGAGTTCAGAGAATGGAGAGAGCCGGGAAATAGCTCTAGATTTGGTGGGAAAACAAGAGGAAAAGCCAGTGGGGCGTACGAAAAGTTTACATGAAAGATTTAAGCGGCTTAGCGAGTCAAAGACGGGCACGAGACTCAGCCTGACACTCTTCCAGCACCGAAAGAAATGCAATTTGAAAGGTTATTTAAGTTAGTGTTAGTTTTTAATTCTGAATTAGTTGGGAATTTAAGAGGAAAATGTTTAAAAACGAAGACAGTTAGAACATTTTGATTATAAGTAAATATTTAAGTCATGAAATCTTATTAAATTGTTGTGGAATATCTGGTAATGATGTCTTTTATTTATTGCGATTTTATTTCTGTTTTTAGGTTACATGTACAAGTTTTCACAATCTCTCCTTAATCGTCGTCAATCGCAGAGTGTGACCATTCTCTCCTTCTTCACATAATACTTTCCTTTATTTCCTAATTTACTAACAATTTGGAACAATGGAATGGAACATCACTACTGAGTACTTAATAATAAATGCATTGGTATCTTATATCATTCTTCAGTCACAGACAATTTTTATATGGAATCAATTGCCGAAACCAGTTGGTGATCCTAGGAACAAATCCTTGAAACCGCAAACAGGTCCTTAATTTCCTTTATTAATATGTTCTTAGCCCTTTCCTTAAATAATTTCCATAAAATATACCCCAAAATAAAAGCATAATCATAGCCTTTTTCCCTCAGTGCCCTTCGCATTCCCCTGGCTCCATTTCTCGCAATCCTGTTGCCGCTTCTCTCTCCGGCTTTCTCCCACTGGCAATCGAGGTAAAAGTTTTGTCGCTGGCTTAAAAACGTTTTCTCCAAAAGTACTTGGGAACATATTTGCTATCAGTTGGCGTCCAGTTGCCTCCTCAGCTTCCTCCTTGCCGCGACTTCCTCTGTTTGTTTCTCTCTCTCTATCTGCTGTCCGTTTTGTTTGTTGGTTGCCACTTTCGGCAAGTTTTTGCCAGCAATTTTTCAGCCACGTCGTGTGTCTGGCTATAATTTCTGCGATGTACAGTGGTTAAGGGTTTTCCAGCAGGGAAAATTGTGATGAAATCGATTGAAATACTCACTAAAATCTAATAAAGCACCATTCCAACCTCCTGCCTCAGTATTTAAATTATCTAAAAACCTTTCTAGTTGCCTGAAATTCCTCTTAAATTCCCTTAAAAACTTTAAACACCCCACAAAAAAAGTGCTTTAAGTCGTCAGTGTGCAAAGTCGACGTCGAAGGCGTGCGGTTGGCAGCGCTGCCAAGTGTTGCATCCGTTTCCTGTTGATAGTCAGTGGCGTGTAAATAGAATGTTCTCGTACTTGAATTTGTTTGCTTGCCACATCCACTGCCTGCTACTTCCCCCTTTTTTCTGCTTTGACTCTCTCCCTCCCCCACTCGATCTTGCTGTTTAACAAAGTCAAACAATTTCATGCAATTAAAACCGTTTTTCATTAAAAATGCAAATTTCAAATGCAAAACGAACTCCAGTCACGTCAAGCATCAAGCTCGGGAGTGCTTGTCCTCGTCCTGGCTCTCTCCCAGCTCTTGGGTTCTGGGTTCCAGGTACTTAACTTGATGTCACCAAACAAAAGCACTTTGTTTCAACATGTGCCTGACACTCCACCACCCTCATCCCCATCCCCATCCTCCTCCCTCTGCGGGTTAGAGGTTGCAATGCAGCGTGCCTAAAAGCCGCTTGTCTTGTAAACAATCATAAAAAATAATAAAATGCCATAAAGTCAAAGGAAGGAGGGGGATGTGTGTGTGTGGGAGGCATATCCCTCCTCTGTCTATCCTCCAAGTGACGATTAAATTTAAACACGTCCCTCGAACTGTCTCTGCGCCCGACTTCAGCTCTTCATTTTTGCACACAGAAAAAGTTAAAGCGGAGATATTTTAGAGGAATCTATTATTAAATTTGATAAAATTTAGCTGCTTACATTTTATTTTTTATAAGTAATATTTAAGCACAAACTAACAAGACAAACGAGTAAACAGATAAACAATGGATAGGTTAGGTTAGTTTACAGGTATAAGAATTATATAAATTTTCTTAGTTACAGTAAATATTTATATAGAATTTAATAAAATGAACGAGTGAGCAAATGAAAAATTAACAGCTGAGGCCATGGTTTAATTATTAAGTGTTCTGATAATAAAAGAAGTAATAATATTAAATATTTATCCTCCATAACTTTTGGTTAAATTAAAGCTTTTAATTCTGAAAACTGTTCTGAGTTAGTTTTCACAAGGCTAATAAAACTGCGTACTTAATTTAAGTTTATTTTAAAATTAATTTTTTTTTAAATTTTTTATTTTACAATTTTAACAATTTAACAACTTAAAAATATCGAAAATTTTTAAATCTTTTGTTTTTCACCAGACATGGCTAGATCGACTCGGCTGTTGATGCTGATCAAGAATATATATGATTTATAGGGTCGGAAATGTCTCCTTCAGATTGTTTTGTGCTTCAGACTGAAACTAAAATACCCCGAAAGCAGTATTAAATTTTAAATATTTATATTGGGAAAATTAAAAATTAAAAATATAATAACTAAGCTTAAAATACACTAATTTCAATTAGGAAAACTGTTTTGAGTTAGTTTTTACAAGGCTAATAAAACTGCATACTGAAATTCAATTTATTTTACAACTCATTTTTTTCAATTTTTTTTTACAATTTTAACGATAGAACCCCTTAAAAATTTTGAAAAAAATTAAAATTTTGTAATTACACCAGACACGGCTAGATCGACTTGGCTGTTGATGCTGATCAAGAATATATATGATTTATAGGGTCGGAAATGACTCCTTCACCGTGTTTTGTGCTTCTGATTGAAATTATAATACCCCGAAAGCAGTTAAAATTTAAATATTTATCCTCCATAATTCTTTTAAAGTTATTTATTATTATTTTGTTTACGGTGCACAGCTCCTTCCCTTCTCTTTCCTGGCTTTTTGGTTCCCTCATTGTCTCTGCTCTTTGCCTGAATTTATGGAGTAAAAGGAGAAAAGTCGCCTTTGTTTTCGCCGAGTGCTCAGCCACCCAACTTCCTCCTCCTTTCACATGTCTCCTGCATCTGACAGCCTCATGCCTTCGGATTTTGATTGTCCTCCGTGCATTGTTGTTGCTGCTCGCTAATGTCCTTCCCCTCGACCGTCTCAATTCCCGTCGCCCTCCAGCATCGCATCACAAGGGACATTGTTACATTTGACAATTTTAAGCGGATTTTGGACAAGGGAATGCGGCAAGGAAAGGAGAGAGAGAGAAAGAGATGTCTGGTCCACTTTAACTTAGTCTGCATTCTCAAAAAGCTGTATTTATATCAAGAAAAGAATTGTTTTTAAGACAAAAATAATAATGTACTTGATTTTTGTTGTATTTTTAAATATGCGTCAAATGTTTAGTTTTCCAAAAAAGTATCCAAAAAAAGCAACTTTTAAATGCCATAAATGAACACATCATTTTAACAGTTTTGTTTTCATATATTTTTCATTTTCCCTTTCTGCTGCTGAAGTCGTCTCTTTGAATCTCTCAACATCACTCTCTTCATGTTGCTAGGACTCCGCTCTCTTGTCGCTCAGATGTTGCATTGATGTTGCAAGAGAGAGAGAGCGATCGAAGACAGGCACGTTATTCCCGCGTTTTTCACTTGCCAATTGCCAGCATATTCGGATCGGTCCGTGAAAATTTAGCGAAAAACTACTTAAAACAACTACTACTCCTGAATTTAGTGGTGTTAATTGTTTTAGCAACGAATATAGCTTTTGTGTGACACAAAGGGCTACCTGTGTAACCGCCGCAAGCAACAGTTTCGTGAATTCGGAATTTCCAGGAGGTTTCCTCACTTTTTTTTGCTTCTTTTTGTTGTGTGTTTCTTGAAAATCAATGTACCAAATATTATGGTGATGTGAAATAATGCGTTAATAATGCTAACAATCTAATATTCGCAGTGCGTGTCCGAGCTTTGTTTGATTTTCAACAAGCCAAAAGAAAAGGAAAATGTGCATTCATATAAATATTTGTGTTACAAGCCAACGGCGTTCCTTCCAATAGGATCCCGTTACTTCCAACACAGAATGGCCGTGGAAAGGTTGCAAACGAAGTAAAGTTGCGAGAGTTTGGAGATGCATTGCTTCTGCTTTTTCTTTTGTTTGTTTTGTTTATTTTGTGGTGTGCCTTAAAATATGAGTTGTTATTGCAAAAAAAATAAAATCAAAATATGTTTGCCTAGTGTGTGTGTGTTTTTATTTATTTTTTGTTTTGTGTTACCAAAGAAGCCAAAGAAAGGAAATAAAATGTTTTTGGAAATGTTTAATACCAAAAAATGCTCCCAAAATAAGAAATCAAAATCAAAGCCAAATCACTCGCCTACATGCAAAATGGAGGACCAAAAGAAGGTGAGTGCAAGAAAAAACAGAGAGATGAGAGTGAGAGAAAGAGAGTGAGATTTTCTTATCTATGTATGTGTGCGTGTGCAAATAAGAGAGCACTTCAACAAGTGAGGCTAATCTGACAGCAAAACAAATAACGCTGATTCCTATTGGGAGCGACAGAGCCAGATGCTGTTGGAGAATGAGATGGAGAAAGAGATGGGGATGAGCGAAATAGAGTGACTAATGATGATGGCAAACAAAACGGAATAAAATAATAGGGGTTAGCGGATCCCGTTAGTAAGTCAAATCAGTTCGGAAGCAGGCAGGCAGGTCAAGAAAAGTCACGACCCGTCAGAGGGGGAAAACCGTGGTTTCGGGTGGTTTGCCGCAGGTGAAGAGTTTGATGGGATGCGATAATTACAAGGGGTTTTTGGAAATCAACAGGAATTAGTAGGTAACAATAATTCATTTTAGAGTTTAAGGGGGGATTACTATTTAATTACTTAAGATTTTACATCATTAGGAGCTTAAATTTATGGTTTAAATATTTTTTCTTCCAGTTAAAGCTTAAATAAAAATGATAAATTAGGCAAGGTCAAAGTAAAAAAAAGTGAAAGTATTCTAAAAGAAAAACGGAAAGGTATTTGTGAAGGCGGTGTTTTGTCTTGTATTTTTTTAGTCTGTTTTAAGAGCGATTTAAAAGGTGTCCACACAGGAAGTATATAATTTTATGAAACACTGAAACTCTGTTCTCAAGATTTACAAAGACAAGATCTTTTAATATTTCCTAAAAATTATAAAATATTCTCTCCATTTTTCCGCTCTTGGTTAACCCCTTTTCCTGAGCAGCTAACTCGCTCCCCCCAGCTCGCTTTCATCTCCTATTAGCTGCTTTGGGTGGCGCTCTTTTCCGTCAGCTTTTTAAGAATTTTCAGCTTGTTTGTAAAGTGGCTTAAAAGCTGACTGTGTGTGTGTGTGAGTGTCCTCCGAACACCTCCTCCCTGTTCTTCTCAGCTGTGTTTAAGCTTTACTTGCCATTTAGCCCCAAGCTACCATCATGGATGGCCAAAGTTTCCGGGAATGTCGTCGTAAGCCGGAGGTTGGCTTTGGCCAATTCTAGGCGCTTTTTGTTATGAGTACTCCGGGCGAGGTCTCTTTCTCTTTTCTCACCTTTACCTGGGCGTACGCTTCATTGGAAAGCATTTAGGAAAGTTTTTCGAAGGCGCCAACTTTAATAAACGCCCAGCCGCCGCCAACGACGACGACGACGACGACAAGGATGCGTTGTGAATTTAATTTTCAACTTGTCTGACATTTCGTAATTGAAAGCACAGACATTGACACTTGACACAAACACCCCGAGCATCCCGAGCGGGGGGTGTGCGGGTCCAAGACCGATTCGAGGGCTGCGTATGGCGCATTACTAATACGCAGTGTGTGACAACCACAAGAGACAATTTGGCAGCTGCCAAAGGGTTGGCTGCCACACACAGACGCAGCGGGGCGGGGAAAAGGTGGCCAGCGGATGGCGTGGCAGGCGTAGGCGGCAACCGGAAAGGCTGCTGCCGTTGCAGTTAAACATTCTGCACTGTCAGAGACACACACACATGCCGAATCAGGCAAAGAGAGTCACGCACACACACGAGCTGTGAGAAGAGATGAGAGCGTGATGGGATCTCCAGGGAACAACGATATATTGATCCCCAATAAAATGTAACCTAAATTGGGTTTATCTTGCAAGTACCAATATTTACGAATTCTTTAAATCTTTTCCTGATAGATAAATTAAATAGATCTTAAAAACTCATATGAAAACTAGTGCATTTTTCATAAAAGATCATTTTTGTCTACACATTTCATTGCGTTTTCATCGAAGTTCTTACTATACTGAAAATCTTTCTTCTGTCTTCGGAAGAGAGAACTTTAAAAGAACCTTAAAATAAATCTTAAAATAAAATAATGAGTGTTTTGAAACTATTTCATATTATTTCTACCTATTTATACTGAAAATCTATTTTTTTCTTCATTAGACGGTTTGTTTTTAAATAAATCTTCAAATCCCTGTAAAAGGTATCGAATTTTTGAAAGTATTTCTACAATTTTCAAAAATACGTATAAACAATTTTAAAATCTTCAAATGTTTGTATCTAATAATTAGATTTTGATTTATTTATCAATTAGAATTTTAATAACATAAAATCATATTTATAAATACCTATTAAAATGCACTTTTTACTAAACTTAAAATCTTATTTCTGCCTTAGTTTGTTGTTATTTAATATAAATGTTAAAATCCCAGTATAAAGTTATGAATTTTTGAAATTATTTCATACAGTTAAAAAAAAACGTTTAAAAACACTTAAAAATCTTCAAATGTTTGTATGTAAAAAATTGATTTAAAATTATTTATCAATTCGAATTTTAAATAATTTATATTTTAAATACCTATTTACTATACCTAAAATCTGTTTTCTTTGTTAGTGGTTATTTAAAATAAATCTTAAAATCCCAGTATAAAGTATTGAATTCAAATAATTTTCAAAAATATGTTTAAAAGAACTTTGAAATCCTTAAATTTTGTATCTAAAATATGGATTAGTAAGAATATATTATTATTAAAATTAAAACCGCTATAGATTTCGCTACTAATTGATTCCCGCTCACGTTGCCATCACTCTTGGCAGGATCCGGAGGCATCCACAGGCGCACAGGCATTGTCGCTGTCTCGAAAAACCAAAAATCGTGAGCGCAGGCAGTAGAGGATTTCGGGCGGGAAGAGAGAGGGGGAGGCTGGGGCAGGAGGCAGGAGCAAAAGCAGGAAGGCCTTCCTGCCCGTTCGTCCGTCCATTCGTTTGGCCCGACGCTCGAGTGGCCGCAGGGCAATTGGATATAATTTCTAATTACACGCTTGGACGGACTTTTTACTGTCAGCTTAGTTTACTGATGTCTCTATATTCCTGCTCCTTGTGTTTCCTCCAACCGAGTGGGGGAATGTGTGTGTGGTGTGTGCTGTGTAATTCGGTGAATGTACAAGTGTAATTTGGCATTTTGATTTTTAATTGTTTGCCCATACAGCTGGCAGGCATGGAAAAATAATTTGCACAATGCAACAACAGCACAAGTTGGGTTCTTGGGTTCTTTAATTAAGACAGGGAACTGGCTAGCAGTGTGGTAATTGTGGAAATTACAAAACCTACAACACACATGGAAATTTGCATATTATAATTCCTGAAACACAGTCCTGGAGCAGTGACAGACGACGACGAGGACGACCCTCATGCTGCTGCTGCTGTCCTGCTTTTGCTGTTGTTGCATCTTTGCCATAAATTGCTGCTGCAATTGCAATTGTCGTAGTTTTCTCTATCTCTCTCTGTGCTTTTCTGCCTTTCTGCTGCTTTCTGCTGGCGATGTCAACACTTGAACACGCGCCAGCATCAGCAGCCCGGCAAAAAGAGCGCCCGAAATTATGCAACAGATTCAGAATTCCGAATTTTTGGCTCCTGCCACAACGCGTTGTAACTTGCAACCAACCGTCGGAGGCGAGTTTATTTTTGCACAATTACAAAAAAGCGCGGCAAAGGGTAAAAAATTGTCCACAACATCTCGCTGACATCGCCAGCTTCAACTGTCAACTGTCGGCGACATTTTTCAGTCCCTGCTAGTGGCGTCCTCTTGTTGCCTCAGATGTTGCCTGCCGCTGTTTCACGCCATTATATTGCAATATGATTATTATGCGAGCGCCAGAGTGTTGACGTTGTCACGTTTTGTTGCATGTCAAGTGCAAGGCGTTGCTTGGGGTGGAGGGGGTGGCGGAAAAGTGTTGCCTACTTTCGCTAATTAGCCCATTTTCTTTTCATGGAAAAATGCAGGCAGGCAGGCAGCAATTGTCTCCAAATTTGAAAGCCTGCACAGATAATGGAGGAATTTATGTTAAAAACTAAGAAAGCCCAGGCTGGGATATTTACAGGCTCTATAAGACATTGGTAGTATTTTAAAAAGGGATTTAAAAATGGTTTATGATAAATATTTAGTTTGTTTTTATGATAAAACTTATAAGTAGACAAGGGAATTTGAATAATTTTCTATGCCAAATTGTGTATTTAGATATTTTAGTTTTCAATTATTATAAATCTTATTTATTAATCATAATTCTATGTATTATTTTATTTAGCTTTCGGTTTAAATGGTATCCTTACGATTTAAGCTAATTTAAACTCTGACTTATTTGCTTTTTCAAAAGATTTCTGTCATTCCTGTAACTGATTTTAATTTGACTTTAATTGTTATTGTGGATATATAAGTTTCAGGATAATAAACATACTTAAATCAGTTTCAGGAGTCTCACTCACAGAAAAGCCTAAGGTTTTTAAGTGTAACAGTAAATATCATATATAAAGAACTATAATTATAAGGAATTTTCAGAGAAAATTCAAGTTTTTAATCAAATTTTTTAGAAGATAAAGCTAGTTATAATACAAGTATTAGGCCTTGAGAATTCTATAAAATGAAATCTTCTTTAAAGATTTCCCCTTTTTATTCCTGGAGTAGATAAATCTCTTACTGAGTGTTCACTGTAGCTGGCTAATATATCTTTCAACTCTATCATTTCGGACCACACACACGGCGGACGGATTCTCTCCTGGCTTTGGGCGGCGGCACCAGCATCGTCCGCTGCTTTCTGCTTCCCACAAATGTTGAACTTTTTGGAGTTGGCCAAAGTGGTCAGGCGGGAGCAGTTGCTGGCTGCACACCCCCTGAGCTCCGAGCTTGACGACCCTCATCAAAAACGATTTAGAAGCCGAAGCAAAGTTTTTCCTACTTTGTTGGCAAATGTGCAAATAACAAATGATTTCGGATCTGCCATCATCCACTTGTAAATAAAAGTGGCCTCCTGGATGTGTGTGTGTGTGCGATGTGTGTAATGTGTGCACACCAGCATGTTTGTTTGCCTTTGTTTTTTGCTGAACCTCTGCCCTGTGCCTGTCATGGCCGCATTCGCCTTTCGGCCAAATCAAACGTAAGCCACAATTAAAACATAAAACTACCAAAGCGATTTTGCTTTTGTGTTTCTGTGTGTGTGTCTTGCTTTTTACACACATCAAACATTGTGTAAGCTTGTGTTTTTTTTTCGTCTGCTGTCGTCTTCAGAGATCCACACACAGCCTGGGGCTATAATTAGCTCGAATTAGCTGCGTCTGGCGCTGCACTTGGCAGGTGGGGTCCCTGACCCTTGGCCCAGCCTCCCCGAACTGTCCAGGGCCATGAGCCAGCTCCTTTTTCCCCCTAACATAGGTTTAGGGCATTGTCCAGCCAAGGAGGAAGCTTGTAGGTACCCCTTGAGTGTGCTACAAGGTGGAATGTCTTATTAAATTAAAGCAAGACTGTGAAAAATATGTAAAGACTTGAATTTGGGTTGTTTCTTAAATAAAATGTTATAAAACTATATACAAAAATAGGTTTAATTAAGATATTTAATTAAAAAGACCTTTTTTTAGCTTCTTTACCTGGGTAGCACCTCGTTGATCACTCACCTCCTTCGCTTGAATGGTCTCCCATTCGTTGCCCACTCAGACGTAACCCTATGCTGGCGTTGCCTGGGCACTGGCTCTGTCTTCTTTCGGCCAGAAGCAGTGGCCAATGGTGGGTGCCATCGTTGCTGACGATGTCTTGTCATAAATCCGAGAGCACTCGCCGCCATCGAGGCTGTCAGTAATTAGCGCACTGAACGCCACTCCCGGCGGCCCACAAAGCTAACGAGTCACTTTGTGAGCCAGGAAGGCGGCCAAAGCAGGAGGAGCAGGAGCAGGAGGAGGAGCAGGAGCAGGAGCAGGATGAGGAGCAAGAGCAGTAGAAGCACTAGCTAGAGAAGTAGACAGGAGCCAAGGAGGAGCAGTAGAAACAGCAGCAATCTGAGGCAGGGGCGTCTGCAATTAGTGAGCAGCTCTTCTCCCTGTCGGTGGCAGCGCGCATTTAGTGGCGTCTCCTCGTCTTCCTACTCCTCCGGCAGCCTGTGCAACAAAGTGGCTCCGGCAACATGACACCGTTTTGGAGGAGGCCTCCTCCATGTCCTCACAGGACCGACAGAGTGACGGAGTGACGCTCTGACAAACTGATGTCAGCTGACAGGCTGACGGACAGAGTGACTCCAGTGTCTCTGATGCATTCATTTATACGCCGCCCGGCTCTTGGGCACGTTCTGGGGCCACAAACAAGATGCCACTCGACTTTGCCAAACCAATTGGCGGTGCTCTGGAGTGCACTTGCTGCTCTCCTCTGTCCTCGGGGAGGATGTCAAAAGTCATCACCTTTATCGCTGGCCAGGAATCCGTAGACTCTGCTTGCCAAGCCGGCCATTTAGAGGTGGCATTAGCTGTGGCAATATTATGACTGCAGCGGGAGAGAAGGAGCAAGGAGCCACTGAGCCACTCGGTTATATTGTAATTCATAATCCTGCGATTGCCAGAAGACACTGCCAGCGTCTTACTTGCTGTTGCGGTTGGCCACGGCTTAAGTGGCGTCTCCGTCTTCGACTTGGGTTGGCGTCGTCGTTGAAAATTGTGACATTGATTGTGTTTGTGCTTGGGCTCAGCTGGGAAGGATCTAAGCCGTTGAGCACTGAAAATATTTCACTTGGCTGGAGTTCCATAAGCGGTCATAATTATGACAGGAATGTGCCGCAGAGAAAGGGATTAAAACGCTGGAAACTGGAAAATTGCCCAAGAAAAACTCGTTTTCATTTCAATTCATTTTGGGTTTGTTTTTTTATTTATATATATATATATATATATTCTCCACTTGCCATATCTTCTCTCTATACAATCCATACACTTGCCTTTATGGGTATCCTTTTCTTTATTTGCTTAACTAAAATGTACATTACACAAACGGACAGAAAATCAAACTGGAGAAGCCAAGTCAATATATATAATATAATAATATATATTATGTGTTGGTAATATGTGTTCCTCGTATTTACAATCAATTTACAGGGATATTTTAAGCACATTAACGAGTAGTTACCCCAATCATCGTTCCCAAAAGCTGTACAGCAACGTCGTTTCGTTCCTTTCCTTAACAGTTAGATATTTTAATTATTGTTCTCTCTGTCGCTTTCTCTGATTTCGGTAAATGTATCTGTAACGCTGTTGTAACTGCATCTGTATCTTTATCTGTGTATCTGTCTCCTGTATCTTTATCTTTTATTTACTGTGACATTCTCTTTTTGGTCGCTGCTTTGGATATTTACACGGCTGCCAGCTGCTAAATGATATACACATATATGTATCGAAGTCCTTTGTATAAATTCTGTAGAGTTATCTAACGCTTCCTTTTCATTTTCGATTTTCAATTTTCCTTTTTTCCCCCTTCTTTTCTGCTTTATAAAAATATGCTCTTAACTTAAACGTTAGCTCCTCGTTGGCTAGACATTCGTTACACCCAACTTGGCCAGGTTGCCCAGCGTGATGGCATCTCCGGGCTGTAAACGCAGCGCCGCCTTGTAGCTGGCAGCCGCATGATTTGTCCTTCCCAGCAGATGCAATATGGCACCCAGATTGGTGTGGGCATGGGCATCATCCGGTCGCAAAGCCACAGCCTATAGAGGATATAGCAAATATAGTTTTTAGCAAGGTCTATAAGAGGCAACTTCTCTCATTAATGCACTCACCTTTCGGTACCACATTTCGGCCTCCACCTTCCTGTCCAGCAGACGCATGGCCGTGGCAGCAGCCACCACCAAAGCATAGTCCTTAGGCGCCAGTTCAGCGGCTCGACGATGATAAATAGCAGACTCATGGTGTCGCGATTGCAGGGCTAGGAATTCAGCTGGAAAGGAGAGAATAAGTTATTAAATAACCCAATTAAAACCAGGCAAAAACTCACCATAATGATGATAAACGCTGGCCTGTTCCGGTGCCAGTTTTAAAGCCCGCTTAAACCACATTTCCGCCTCCGAAGCGCGGCTGCTCTGCGGAATAATAAGCAAAAATCTTACATAAACCAACCGAAACTACATTTCAAAATCTTTACAACTTACATTTCTGGCCAAGGTGATGCCGTAGGAGAGATGAGCTGCCACCTGATTGGGCTGCAGTTCCAAGGCCGCTCGATGGTGCCGCTCTGCCTCATCCCACTGCTGCAGTCGGCCCAGGACATCACCAATACGCTGGTAAAGGACCTCTCGCTGCTGCGGCAAACCCGGCAGCGAGGAGAGCGCCTCCCTATAGATGGCCAGAGCTCTCTGTAGTTTGCCCTGCTCCACATAGAGTGCGCCCAACTGCAAGTAGGAGGAACTCCTAGCCTGATCATGAGCCACACGATCTCGAACCGAGGCTCCATCCAGATTGGAGCCCGCCTGCAGGATCTCAATGGCCTGCTGGCGCTTGCCCAGAGCTATGAATGATATGCCCAGGTTGAGGTAGGCCACTGTGTTGCGGAGGAGAATATGTCAACACCCTGTGGAAAAGTGCAAAGTGGCAAACTCACCCGCCAGATTCGGTCGGAATTTGATGGCGCGCTGAAAGCACTCCACGGCCGAGGGATAATCCTGCTGATTCTGGTGCAGGATGCCCCTGAAGCGAGAGAGAGAGAGAGTGAATGTGTTGACATTAATAGACTGAACTTGTGCGTCCGCCTCTCAAGATCTAATTAGAGCGTTCAAATCGGAGAGACTTGGCCTCTTGTGGATCCCGTGAAGCGCCTAGCAAGTAGCTCCCTGAGGGGTTGCTACTTACACAGCAAGAAAATAACATGGCCAAGAAGCTCGCTTCTCTGGTATTTCAAAGGCTTCAGCGACCTTCAGCGAAAGTGTACTTGGTTTTATGTAATTAGTTGCCTGTTGGCACTTTTCCCACAAATAGAAAAAAGGGGAAATGCAAACAGGAAATGACGGAGGAGAGAGTAGCCTCCTGTTTCCCCATTTCGAATGCAACAAGAGCGAAACATCAACAATAAAAGCTCGAAAGTAAAGTAAAAAATCAAATTATACAGCTCAGTGATTTTCTGGTTTCGGTGTTTGGGCAGCACGATGTGTGTGTTTGATGGGGGGAGAAGGAATTCAGGATTCAGGACTCGAAATACGAAGAGATGGCAATCAGTCAAGCAAGCGACAGGCGCCGCGAGCATTGCCATTGATGATTTGATCGTAGTAAATAAATGCATGTACAAGATGTGTATCCGCAGGATACGTTCTGGGTAGAGGCTGACGTTGCATTGATTTTCGATTAGCGCCCAGCCTGTTGAAGGGTTTCCACAGGACACCGAGCAGAGCACAGTGTGACCTGGTTCTGAACCATTGACTCGGGGATTCCGGCATTAGCCGGGGGAGGTAGAAGGGGAGGGAGCTATAAGGACACTGGGATCCTGGCTGAGTACAAGCAATAATCTGGCCTGCGACAAGCCCGCTGCTGTCTGACGTTGACAGACAGGCGGTAAAAAGGAAACCCAAAATGACGCACTGAATATTCAAAGCACACAACTCCGTTGCGCTCACTTTTCTTTTTTCTGCTTTCTGCTTTGTATTTCCGCTTTTTACTGCTGCTGCTCCTGCTGCTCCTTCTGCTGGCTTTTCTTTCTTCTGTCGCATCGCATCGCGTTGAGACGCGTCGCGTCGCGTTCGCTGCTGTGAAATATGCGCAATGAGCAAAAATGCAATGCGAACAGAAAAACAGACAGCAGACAAAACACAGACCCAGCAATAGCAGACGAGAAGCACAGGACACTGCGGAACAGAACAGGACAGAACAGAACAGAACAGAACAGAACAGGACAGAACAGAACAGGATAGAACAGGACAGAACAGAGCAGAAACGAACTGAAAGCGAAGAACACAGCACGCTTACAGACTTTGTCAGACGTTGACAGACGGAACGGCCGGAGCGGAGCGGAGTGAGGGAAGAGAGTGCGAAAGCTAAGGACTTTTGTGGAGCATCCTGGATGGTACATCATGAAAAATATACACAGAATTCTCTCTGGAGTTAAATCTAAGGATCTTAACAAGATGGGAACAGATGAATGGGTTCTAAGCACTCTAAATAATTATCAGAAAGTGATGTATTCTTAACATTTGAGTAAATTTGGGAGTTGGTTCTTCCCACCAAAGATCAGATACTAAAGCAAAAACCTTTAAAAAGACCCCAGCTTGGTCTTAATGATTCATTAAGAAGAAGTATTAACTCTCTCCTTCAGCTCACAAATTTTAAAGATTCTCCAACCAATAAAGCCTTGAAATAAACACTTTTCCCTATCAAAATCACTTTCTTTTTACCCCTAATTTTCTTTCTGTGCACACATCACAAAATGCGCATAGTTCTGCAGCGGCACGCAAATGCCCTGAGCAGGATACAAATGGGAAAGTACGCGGCGAAGGATGCAGTTTTCAGTTGGCGACTTGCGAAGAGCAGGAGAAGGATTGGTGCGTGTCTCCTGGGGGAAATGCAAGGAGGAGAAAAGAGTGAGGGATAAACAAGGGAGCAAAAAGGGAAATGGGCTTCATTTGACAGCTTGTTCGGCATTGTGTATTGCCAAGCGCGGGACGCAGGATGCAGGACTCTCATAACTGGGATACTTCGCTGCATAAAATGGCCGCGCTAAATGCGCATCCAAGCGGAGTCCTTGGATGGAGATAATGAAAATGGCTGCCATTTATCGTCACATATGAGGGGGGGGAATAGGCAGCCAGCAGTAATGAGGCCAGTTCCAGATTAAACTTGTACACAAAAAGCGCAAAAAACTAACTAAGATCCGAGAAAACAAGTCACAAAACACTTTAAATTGATGAAAATGATAGTTTAAACAAAGAAACTAAAGAAAAACAAGTCATATAAAACTTTAAATTGATGAAAATGATTGATAAAACAAGGAAACTATCTAAAAACAAGTCACAAAACACTTTAAATTGATGAAAATGATTGATAAAACAAGTAAACTATCGAAAAACCCTTAAAATACTGTTCTTGTTCATCTAAAAAGTGGTTTTTCCAGCTCAAATTCCGCTCGAAACACTCTCCTTAATGGCCGCTAATGGCTATCATCCGGGTTATTCTGGCTATTGACTACTCACAGGTTAAAGTGCACATCAGCCATGTTGGGCCTGTAGCGAATCGCCTCCTGCAGGACCTGCTTGGCCTCCTCGTAACGTCCCTGGGAGCTCAGCACACTGCCCAGATTGCCCAGCGCTGGAAGAGTAAAATCAAATTAGCCGCCAAATCAAAAAGGGGCTCTCTCGCGCTCCCGCCACTTACCCTTTGGCGGATTGATGGCAATCGCACTCCTGTACAGGCTCTCCTCATCCCGCCAATCGGCGTTCCGTCGCACTGTCCTCAGGCTCATCGCGGCCAGCAGGACACTGAGCCCCAAGAGCAGGGTGCAGCGTGTGCGCCGCGAGCAGGCCATCAGCTTGGACACCCCATAGCCCACCAGGAGGCAAAAGCCCACACTGGGCAGGTACAACAAACGCTCGGCCACCACAAAGCCCACGTAGAAGAGCAGATTGCTAGCGGGCAGAAAGGGCAGGGCCAGGAAGCTGCAGGACATGAGCAGGACGCAGGCGTGACGGCTGCTAGGAGTCATGCCTTCCAGTGCATAGTCCGAAGAGCAGTGGAAGGAGGAGCTGGACGCGGAGGAGGTTGAAGAGGAGCTGGAACTCGAACTCGAACTGGAACTGGAACTGGAGCTTGAGCTGCTGCTGCTGTTGGTGCTGTTGCTGCAGCTGCTGCTGCTGCGGGAGCCGCGAAAGGCGGAAGACACGAGGTGATGGGGCTGACCCTGGCCCTGGGCGTGGTGGGTGGTCTGCGAGGAGTTGCCTCCCTCGTAGACAAAGCCACCATTGCTGTTGCTGTGACTATTGTTATTGTTGCAATCGCGACAGGGCAGCGCCTCCTGGTGATGATAGGCTGCCTCAAAGGCTTGGTACTTGCTGCTGCTGCTGTTGGCCAACAGTCGCTTGCGCTTGGAGCGGGACTTGCGACCGGTTAATGCCACCTTCTGGATGTGATACTGGGGAAAGG
>VNJV01000875.1:0-12063 GCA_008042635.1 Drosophila nikananu | reverse complement strand
GCCTTCTTCCTGCCTTGTTGTTGGCCTTCTTAGCAGGCGCATTCAAGCCCATTACTTTGCATTTTACACCTAGCAACAATATTAGGGCGAGACACGTCGCTGATGGGCGTTTTGGGCGGGGCTGGCTGGCTGCTTTGCTTTGGCATAAATCCAGAAAAATACCAAGTGTAAATCTGCGGCCAAGCGAGGCGTGCAAATGATTCTGTAACGAACGCTGTCACCGCACCTTTCATTCCGCTCAGTCAACTTCGACCCCAACTCTGAACCGAACTTCGAAATTCAAATTTAACTGCATAGAAAAGGTTCATCAGGGGGTCAAAAAGCTAATATATAAGATTTAAAAACTACAAGAAAATTTAAAACATTAGTTTTTAAGTAAACTTCTCAAAACTATATAGCTGGAAGACTCTATGACCTAGAATGCAGCATCACTTCTGACCTTGATAATATTATAACTTTCCGAGTTACACATTTAATTTAATGACTTTGCTTTTTATTTAATTTAAAACTTGTTTAACAGATTAACGTACTACCATAATTTATGGCCATATGGTTTCTGCCTCACATTTTGGCCAGGAAGGGGTTGCCAGCAGGTCATTAGCCAAGTTTGGTTGACTGGGCGCGCGCCTGCATCCGGCAATGCAATTCGAATGTCATTAGTGAAGGAGGTGGAATGGAACCCCAATACCCGGTGGTGGCATGTGAACTGTGACCCCGACCAGCGGCAGGCACCGTAATTTGATTTTGCAGCGGCCACCAAAATGTCGAGCAGGCCCGAGTAAGGTGCTAACAGGATTTTGCCACTTGGCCACGGCGAGCGGCAGATGCATTTGATTAAATGACTCGGTTCCATTCTTCCACTCGCGAATTCGAACTCTGAATCCACAGCCTGAACCTGGCTTTAATTGGATTGGAAATTAAAATAGCTTTCCCGAACCAGATTTATGATTCCCCATTCGTTATTTATGGCGCAGGGGAGCAACTATCGCTGCTGGTGGTCGCTCGATACATTCAATTTGCACTCCATGAAGATTTATGATTTGAGCCAGCGGCTAGAAAGGAATTTTTCAAATATTTTTCCATTTAGCGCATGGCAAAAAAAGAGCAGCAAACGAAACTAAACACATTTATTGTGTAAACTCTTGTCGACAGCGGCGGATTTTTGAATATGTTTGGTCAGTGTTATCCCCAAAAAACCAACCAACACTTCAAGTTGAACTCCGGAGGCCGGACGCCACGAGAGCTAAATAAATATTTATTGATTTGTTCGTTTATTAAAATTTTTTAAACCGATTGCGGGCGCAGGCAGCATAAAAAAGTGATCACAAAAATCGAATTTATGCTTTTCATTTTATGTGTGCGAAGCTCTTGACTGTTGTTTTGTGCAAATCTCATAAAAATTAATATTAAAATATAGAAATTGCCATTTTGGCTGGCATACCTCTATCTCTGGAGTTTGATCGAAAAGCAATAAACTGAAGAGTATTTTATTTTCTGGCTTTGGCATTATGAGGTTTGCATATTTGCATCAATTATTTGATGCTCACTTTTGGGTAAACCGAATGAGTTCTATAAATATTTATGTTTATCAGCGTAAACATGAGATTTTCTCCGACTGAATGCATTTTGTATTTTGTGTATGTGAAAACTCGTAAGCGCATTGCATATGCATATTTTAATGTTTTTCAACTCAACAATTTGACTTTATTGGCATATCATTTACAGTTTGCCTTGTTTTGTTATGAAAGTAATGATAATTGAGGGGTTTTATAAATTTATTTACTTATTCATTGAGGTATTTGTTGTACTTTGACCTTTTGAGAGTTGAGTTTTGTTGTTACTTTGGTTATTTATTTATTTATTCATGTTATCGGAGCAAGTTGAAGCTTTTCCCTCACTCTTTACGACACTAGCTAAAAGCTCTCGCTTGATCGGTTTACGTTTGCTCTCTTCTCTATATATATATATGATATGTTCTCTTTGTCAATAGTTCTCTTACTATAGCACCTTCTCCCGATATTTGCTTTTGTAATGCCTGATTAAAGTTCAGTCTCACTTCAACGGTGGGTGGCATTTAATCGGCGTCTGCGGCGGAACACGCTTTAGTTTTGTTTACGCGCTGCTGGCGACCACTTCTCTGCCGGCCCTAATCATTCTTTAATTTAGTTATTTATTAACACAGAAATAGAAAAGTTTTCTCTGCACACGTCATTACTCTATAGAAGTATTTTCCGACACGCGTGTGTCGGATTTAGTTGGAAGATTGTGTCACTTGCCAGCCATCCAGAATGACATCGAAATCAGAATCAGCGGGTGGAGGCGACGGCAAACAAATCGAACAACATGACCAGGTAATTATATGGCTCCAAACGAGGGTCGGGAGTGAACCATGAAAGGTTATTAAATGTTATATGATGCGGTTTATCGGTCTTAATACGTGTAGATTTCTCATGAAAATCCAGCGGTGCCGTCTGTGTTTTTTTTACCTTTGAACGGAATTGCACTCTTATCGCTTTGGACTCTTCTAAGCTGATAAGATTTCCGTAATAGCGGAATCAAAGTCAATGTCTACTGGGAGCCATCAGCTACCGGTGGAATGTGTTTTTATTATTATTTTTTTGAGAGGGTTTAAGTAGTCCCAACTACCACTTAGAATGAGAACAAAGTGTTGTATCAGAAGAATTTGATCTTAACATAAGAGATTTACTTCCAAAAAGCTTTTTAATGGATTATTTAGAGCTTTACACTCAGTGTAAATATGCTGTAAGAACCGGTATATATCATAGAAAGTAAATACATTAAGCTTCAAAAATTACTTCTTAAATTTATATTTCTTGTCTACAGCAAGTCTTAATATTCTTTAAAACTATTTTGAAGTATTTGATGTACATATATGTACATATAACAAGATTTAAAAGAAAACTTTTCCCTCTAAATAACTTGTGAGCCTTCATTTCTCCCTTATCCTCAAATAATATCCAAAAATATTATCTCTTTCGATTACAGAGGTCATTAGGAGGTTATCAAAGTGTCGCCTCCTTCAGTTTCAGATCCGTAAAAGTTTGCACCTTCAGCTCTTAACTATTTCGTCACACTTGAAAGTGTTTTCGGCTGCTAATTTTCAAGCTGAGCAAGCGTGCAAAAGTTATTTTGCGGCGGCGACAAAATCCATTTGTTGAAACTTTTTGGATTTTGCATATGCTGCAGCAGCATCGCTCAATTGCAGTGGATTTCCCACAGAGACACACAATCGCTTATCGATTGGCTGGAAAACAATGAAAAAACTAGATGATAAATTGTCGCCTAGACAGAAGCTTGTGCCGCTGCAGGGGCCTGCTTCCTGTCCATCAATTGACACCTGCTCCCGGGGCCCCAAAAAAATCGCTCAGTTGTCAACCGCTTCAACTTTTTCACACAAACCAATTGATCAAAACGTTCAGAGAGTCCGAGTTGTAGTTTTGTATTTGAGACTAGGGAGTGGGAATTGGAGATGGGAATGGAATACGCATACTGGGAGATAAATGAAGTGACACATGTGCATCATCTAGTGTTATTGCTAATGAGGTATGCATTATAGAGGTTCTCTAGGTAAGATATTTAAGCCGAGACACAAGTAGGGTATATTAATTATAAAGTATAAACTATAATTTATAAAATTCTGTAGAGCTCACTAAGGCATCATTCAAAAAATTACAAAGGCCTTGCCTAAATAGACTTTGGTAAGTGCCAGAGGTACATTTTCATACCATTTCTGCCATTGCCAGGCCCAAAAACCCCAGTAAATTGACTGGCAGGAGGCCGAGAGCTGCTACCAAGTTGGCCACTGGCAATTAACAGCTAACAAGCAGGACAAACCCGTGTGCCAGCTCGCTAAGCCAACTCTATGGCTTTCCTAAAACTCTTTGCCAATCGTTAGCTACACAGAAAAAAAGAGTTTTTTCTATATTTTTCAATAACAAACGCATTTGATATACATTCCTCATTCAATAGAACTGCATTCAATTAATTTTCAAAGAAAATACCCAACTAAAATCCCAATATTTTTCTCTCCGTGCCTTTGCAGGAGCCCATGGATGTGCGCATCGACATGCCGTGGGGCTATGTGGTGGGCAGGTGGTATGGCAACCGTCAGGTGCGGCCCATCCTGGCGCTGCACGGCTGGCTGGACAACCTGGGCACGTGGGACAAGTTGCTGCCGCTGTTGCCCAAGCATCTGGGTGTCCTGTGCATCGACCTGCCTGGCCACGGATACTCCTCGAAGCTGCCGGAGGGCATTGCATACCACTTCGTTGACTACCTGTGCGTGATCCTGCGCGTGATGGAGGAGTATGGCTGGCAGAAGGTGTCCCTGATGGCCCACTCGATGAGCGCCATGTTGTGCTTCATATTTGCCTCCCTGTATCCGCACCGCACCGACCTGCTGGTGAGCATTGATATTGTGAAGACGCGGTATCGGAAGCCCGCCTCACAGATCGATTACCTGCGCACCAACATCGAGGGCTATATGGTGGAGGACGAGCGGTTCGCCAATGCCAAGCGTCAGGAGCCGCCGGCGTACACCTATGCCGAGCTGGAGCAGGTCCTGCACAAGGGTTCGGAGTACTCGGTGGACTTGGAGAACTGCCACCATATACTGGAGCGTAATATCAGTCGATCCACCAAGTTCCCGGCCAAGTACTTCTTTTCGCGTGACGGTCGCTGCAAATACTACACAGAGTTCCACACGAGTCCGCCCTTTGCCGCCGAATTGGCCAGGACAATCCGGAATGTTCCCTATTGTGTGATTAAGGGCTCCGAATCTAATTTTATAGACGAGCAGAGTGACGAGGTCATTGGAATTCTGCGGGAGAACAATCCACATTTTGAACTGCACGAGGTGCCGGGAACCCATCACGTTCACCTCAATAATGCCGCTGGAGTGGCTGCCATCATTAATCCGTTCATTATGCGCCACAGGCCACCGCATTTGGAGACCTGGACGGTGGATGACGAGCAGGATGAGGTGCTGCCAGAGGTTGTCAAGGAATTTAAGCTCGCCGTGGAGGACTCAGAGAATGTGAAGCGGAGGAAGAGAAAAAGTAACCTCTAGCTGCTGCCAGCATCTCTGACTGAGTTAGCAGTGCGATCAGGAAAATAATATACGATTTTTATATGCCTATGTGATGATTCATTAAAGCCGTTTTTGTAAAACTAAAAATAAAGTGGAAACAGTGTGTGAACTGATATTTTAAAATGTATATTTGACTCACTCATTTTATGTGTTGACTTTATAAGAATTGCTAAAAAACTCAGTTCATGGTAGGAAACTAATTTAATTGAATTTATTTATTTATAGCAACTTTTAAAATTTGTAATTGTAAAATTCAAGCCACAATCAATTGCATTTTTCATTGCAAAAACTACTTTTTTACACAGTTGGCTACTGGAAACTGTAGTAAATTTGTATCCATTGAAAAAGAGCTATTCCTTTCGAGTTTTGTGGCACACATTTTTATTTTTGTATACCCCCAAACCGCACAACATATTGAGAGCTCTGGACACAACCTAAATCGGTTTAAATCATTTTTCTCATTTATTTACTCGCCCGCCGTTCGACTCGTGTGCATTTTTGGGTTGCGTTGCGCACCTTTTTCGATCAATCAATTTTCGGTTAGCCATTTAATTTCGCTTTAATCTTTTGGGCTACAGTTCATTGGCCACTTCATTAGTGATAAGGGGATCGGTTCGACAAACTGGAACTGGTGGCCCCATTCGCTGCCGTTGCTGGAGCCACAAAGGATGTGCGCCGGCATCCACTTAAAAACAATGGGTGGGCAAAAACAAAGGAACGCAGAGAGGAGCGGAGCCGAGGAGGCGGTTATATCCTGTGTATACAGCGTGTGGGAGGATTTCCAGCGGGTGCCGGAAGGTAGGATACACTCTAAACAGCAGAGCCGGTGGGAGAACGGATGGAAAAATAAAAAAACACACTGAAATCGAACCGAGACCCGAAACCCAATGGCCAATGCTCTGAAAAAAAAAATGGAAAGTCCTGCGCTGCGGGCCGGGATCCCCTGCGGACCTGCCAGGGCTTGAAAAAATAAACAAATTTAACGCTTTTATTGCCATTGCACGTTGCGGCCCGTGGTTCCGACTCCAACTCCTGCCCCTGATCCGACTTTCTACGTAAATTAAATTAGGTAGAACCGGAAAAATTTCACCCAGCAACAGCCGAGATGCGATTACGCTCTTTCCGTCGTTACGAAATTGATAGCGGATATAAATGTTTAATGTTTTGGCAATAAAAATTCTGTCTAAAGGCTGCAGGCCGCCGCCGCCGACGCCGGAAGAAGCCAAGCGAACTAAGAGGCGAGCAGCACAAGTCGACTGATAAAGCGACTTTATGATAAATTCAGTTTGCGGTTAACGCACAATTTAATTTGCTTAAAAATCAATAAAAATCATTAACGAACGTTGCTCAGCACCCAGCACCCAGCAGCAGCTCAAAGTTGTACTTTCCTCTTACTCTTAGACTTTGCCAGGCGAGATTTAATTTCTTTCAAGTTGTGCCAATCATAATTCCGGATCATAAATAATTAATAATCTCAGTGAAAGGCTTATTACAAGGCAACAGCAGACTTCTAAGCCCAGCTAAGGCGGCTGAATGTTTTATGGGCAATGGTAAAAAGTAAGCCTTGTATGGAAATTAGTTTCCAGGGGGAATAAAGAGCATTTGCACGCTGGGGTTTCATTTTCAATGCTCTCTCGGGGAAGGGCATTTGATTAACATCGTTGCTGTAAAAGGAAATTAAGTGTATTTGTGGTTTTCCTTTGAAATTTCCCAAAAGAAAAGACATTAGATAAAACTACACTGGGATAAAACTACTAATAAGATAGGAATAAAATATATTGAAATCTAAAATTCAACAACAGCACAGCAAATTCAACAACAACATTTCAAGCATTCAAAAAGTCCAAATTGTTGTTTAAAAATTTAACGATTCAACAGTTCAAGAACAGTCTTTCATTCAATAATTTCTCAAATCCACTATTTTTCAATTCAGCAATTGTACAATACAGAAATTAGATTTCAACAATTCAACAACTGATGTATTCAACAATTTACCATTTCAACAATACATTCAAATTACCGAATTTAAAATAAACTAGATTTTTGAAACAATACAATTATGAAAACCAAAAAAATTAAACGACTCAACACTTTTTGAAAACTATCAAATTTCAAAATGTAGCAAATCCCTTGGGCAAAATGTGTTTATATTTATTTCGTAAACCCGTGACAATGCTATATTTTCTGTGTAAGAACCAGCAATGAAGATAAATAACAGAGTAAACCCATTGACAATTCCACAACGAGTGAGTAATGATTCGGCGTGATGGACCAGAAACAACAGTGCGAGTTTAAAGTGCAACACTTTATTATCAGAACTTTGGGTCGACCTTGGCATTGTCGGCGATGATGTCGCTGCCCGTGATCGGGTACTGCTGGAACACCCGACTCTTGGCCAGCTGCACGGACTGCAGCTGGTGGGCCGGTTTGTTGTGGGCCAGAAACTGGTTGGTGTGCCAGAACTGTGTCTGTTCGGGTGTTGGCGGCTGTCGCAGGATGCCCAGCAGGCGGTTCCGCACATCCACCAAGCTGGTGGACTGCGGCTGGAGCCACTGCACCAACACAATGGCCAGGGCGGTGAGCACCAGCGTAACAATGCTGCCAACAAGCAGGGCTAACCAAATGTTCGTGGCATACGATTCATACTTGCAGCTCTCCAGGACGACCAGCTGCAGGATGAATCCCGCAGCCAAGGCCAGCTCTGTGTAGAGGAAGGGTGAGCACTCGAGTAGCCAGTGTATTCCCTGACTGGAAAGCACTCCCACGGTGATGTATATGAGGCACAGGAACAGAAAACAATGCTCCGATTGCTCCTCACTGTAGATGCACAGCAGGGCCACTATCAGTGTCATCTGAATGAAGCCAAACAGTAGGTACACCAACTTGGGGCTGTAGCGCATTAGGAGCAGGGCTGCCAAGCTGGTACCACCGGCGTACAGCACAAAGGGTATAAAGAGTTGAGTTCTCTGGAGATATCCCACCGTGGAGCTCCACATCAGCTGCATGTAGGTGGGCGAGTACAGCAGGCAGCTCTTCTGGAGATACACCAATGATCCGCCCAGGAGCAGCACCAGCCACTGCCTGCTATCCTTCAGCGTGTAGTCCGTCCTTCCCACAAACTGGGCTAAAATTGCTTGCCGCGGCAGGAAGACCATCCGCTCCTCGTTAAGTAGATTAAAGACCAGATCCCGCGATTCCTTGTAGTTAATGCAGCCCGTGTGGTGCAGCAGTTCGTTGAGACACACCAGGCAAAGTAGCAGCAGGTTTATGCCCATGGCAATCAGTCCGCAACGCTGTGGTTCCATCTCGTTGAATAGCAAAAATCCCGTGGACATTCCACCCGCGTACAGGGAGTTGGCCAGCGCGATCCTTGAGGCTCTCGAGCCGGAGGCATCGCACCGCAGGCTCACATAGCTGAATCCGGCCAAGTACTGGACACTCAATCCCACGAAGCTGAAGTAGTAGCTAACACCTGGAGGATTAACCGAAAGAGGAGGATTATTATTGAACATAGGTTTCCAAAGGTCATGAGATATCAATAATTCAATAATCATGCTATCAATTAGCCCATTAACAAAGCTGGTAATACCCTAAATACGTTATCTATCACCTTTGAAAAGGTAATCAGTTCAGGGGGAACTCCATTCAATGGAGCGGTGACTCACCTAGTTGTTTGGTGAGCATGAAGCAACTCCCCATCAGCGAGCAGAGAAGTCCATAGAAAATGATATAGTAGTGATCGTAGCTATACTGCTGTTTCCTGTGCTTCCTGAGGGTCCAACCCAAGGCCAGGGCTAAGGAGACGATGCCACCCACCAAGGCGTACCAATGGGGCCACAGGTTGTCGTACACATAGGCAGATTTTGTGTAGTAACCCAAGGAGAAGCCACTGGCCTGCAAGCAGCCCAAGACTGAGGGAGAAGTAAGGTTGTATATGGGATATATTTCAAATTAAAGGTAGCTCAACTTACCCAACAAATCTGGCAGCGACATCATGGCCAGGAATCGCTTCCACAGTTCAACCATCCTGGTTGTAAGCTTCATTAGACCGAAAATTTACCTTTCACTTCACATCCACTCGAAGCGGGAGTTCAAGTCGAAATGGAGATGCATCCGATGCTGACTCCAGGTGCCTGGTGTTTATCATCACCCCGATATTCGATATCGCATCTTGTCACGAATGTGTCTCCAAGGGAGTTGATAAGATAAAACCCGAGCTGGTACAAGCGACACCCTAATTAAAAGGCGCTGGCAATGATGATGATGAAGATGTTGAGGAACCGAACCGAACCACAAGAACCAAACAAAGTGTGGGTGTGGTTTGTGGAATGATAATAATGTTGCGAAAGCAGGGAAGCGAGATATTTTTAAAAAACTATATTTAGCTGAAGCACAGCAGGGGACTCTTGGAATGATTCCAGCCTTATTAAACCACAGCGATAAGGATGATAGCATAATAATAAATCATTCAGTATTATTAATGTGTAGTATTTGTGCGCAGATTAATTCCCACACTGAATACATGTTAGTTTAATAATGCTCTTATCATGGTGACACTATATGACTCTTATCAACATGTTGCCATAATTTATAACATAATATAGGCTGAAACCCATTGTAGTAAAATTAAAACATACATATGTTACTATCATTAGCTATTATTTTAATCAGTAAGGTAAGTTATTATAGTATTTATTTGATATCTAAATAAAGATTATTTTTAATAAATTACAGAATTTGATTTACTTAGTCATTATAATCCATAAAATAAATGCTTCATGATAAAACTAAGTAACCTTTTTAGGTTTCACTATTATCATTATCATAGTTGATGCTTCTTTGTAAGCATATTCTGTTGGCCTCTTCCCAACTAACCCGAATTAACCTGACACACTTTACTCTCCTGCAAAAGTCACTTCCAAAAACAACTGCCACCCATTTCGTGCCCACATCATGCAACATCCTCATCTAAAACCCGACGTTAAGTGCATTCTTATTTACCGCAAGCCCAAAAGCGTTCTGCACATTTTTTGTGTGTGTTTTGTTAAGTCCCGAGGGGTCTCTGATGAGGTGTACACGCTGTATAAGTATGTGTATCTTTTCTCTCCTCCTCTTTAGCAGCCACCTCTTCACCTGAGGCAGCATCACGCTAATTAGTTGAAGTTGTGTTGCAAGTGTTGCAGTTAATTGACTTTTGACGACCCGCAGGATGGGAGGCGAGCAGCAGCAGAGGTCGAGGTTGAAAAATCCTCGGTTTACCCCTTAGCTTTTTTTATCTCTGAGATTTTCCAAGCTGCATTTTATTTTTTTCTTTCCCCTCTACTCTCTCTATCCTCTGCTGCAGGAGGATTTTTTGCTAAAGTTCACTAGGATTTACTTTTCGAGACGCTTATGAATTCAATGAAGCAAACACTAAGCTGCCTCTCAGCACCCACCCAGCACTTCTGCTCTTTTTGGTCTCTTCCCCGGCTTGTGGCAAAAGTGTTGCCTTTTCGAGACTGCTCCGAAGTGGACTTGGCTAGGAACGAACGAGTATCTTGCCAGTTCGCATCCCTTTTCAGCAGCTCTTCGACTGCTTAACAAGATTTGCGCTGTAATTACGCATTAAATAAGTCCGGGGGAATGCAGTCCTGCTGCTGGCACTCTTCCTGCTGTTGCTGAATGCTGTTGCTATGGCTGTTTCTGTTGCATAAACACTTCACGTCTTGGGCCATAAAACTAAACACATTGTGCGGCCATAATAATAAATTTAGTTTAGAGCCAGCTGCAAGCTGCAGTCAGCGTAAATAATAGTAAATTAAATTATTTCTAATGGCCAGGAATCGACCATTTGATGGCTAGTAATATAATTTAAGTACCGACAAGGGAGACAAGTGAGGGAAATAAAGTGGGACTTCTTTTAAGATACTGTGTAGGGACTTTAAAATGGTTTATTGCTAGAACCGATTTATAGATATTTTTATTGTGTTTATTAAAGGTTGAGAAGTTGAGATATTAAATTAACTCTATAGAACTTTAAAACCTTTAAAGATTTGTATGGAAAACTTACTCTATGGCAGAGGTGAGTTGATGTTATTCAGGCTTAAACTCCGATAGAGTACAAAAACCCTTTCACAAAATAAACCCATCATATACACAAAACTAGTAACTAAATAATACAGAATGCGTGTGACTAATGTTCTCTATTTTACAGAGTACTTATGACTTATCGCATAATGCCTCCCTTGCTGATATACCCTCTGAAATACCCAGTGGGTATTACTTGCAACAACTGCTGCGTTGACGACGACGACAACAACCGGGAAAGTGCATTTAATTTCGCTGAAGCGGCCACTTAGTGGCCCTCGACAAGGCGGAGGGCGCTCCTTCCGCCGCAGTTATTGTTGCTGTTGCTGTTGCTGTTGCTGTTGCCGCTGATGTTCCTGCTGCAGTTGCAGTTGTTGTTGTGCATAAATTAAATTAAAGCTGCGCTAGCGAGCGCCACTGAACCGCCGCACAACAATTACTCAGCGGCGAACGCCTAAATCATGTTGCACAGCCCGTGGGCCGTGTGCCGTGTGCCATTCTCTCCTCACCTCTGACCTTCAGACATTTGCAAATGTGTAAACATTTTTCAGAGGCAGAGCCACCAGCGAGTGCCACACCGATAGCCACACCTACGAGGCGTGCTCTCCATGTGTCACAGATACTTTGCCCTGATTTATGCAAATTGCCTGCCGGGCAGCGGCTGAGCGGGCGGGTGAGAGAAATCATGAAAAATCGTTAATTGTGCAAAGTGCTGGACGTTTTTCATTAAAGTTTTCCCCACTTTCCCTGCCACACACGCAGCGGGGTCAACGAGAACAGAGGGTGGTGGTAAGTGGCAGAGGCGCCTTCTCCTGCTCTCCTCGCCTGACTCTCAGCAATTATGGTAATTTTTAAGAGCGCAGCAAAAGTTAATGCGGCTTGCTGCA
>VNJV01000873.1:0-10267 GCA_008042635.1 Drosophila nikananu | reverse complement strand
TTTTTTATGTATTTCTACAATAAAAGGGCTGCTTTTGGGGTTTTTTATTTATTTGTATTTAAATAATTAAATTATAAAGCAAAAACAAAGAAAAAGAGCTTATAACTATTGTCCCCAATATGTATTAAAAAGTCTATGAAATCATCATAAAGTTAATGTTGTATTGCTTTTTCTAAAAAGTTCTTTTTGGCAGTCTCCATTTTTTTGTTGTAATATTTAAATACCAAATACACCTCTGTGTATACGTAATTTTTGAGCCTATGTTAAATATTACGTATACGCACTGTTGTTGTGCCAGAGCTAATGTGTATATGTTAAGAGCAAAACTATCAATTTTTGGTACACTTATCCGACATTCTAGAATCATTGAAAATTACCATATATCTCAGAGATATATTATTAGATCTATATTATTAGGTCAATGAAATTATCTTTAAGTTAAAGTTGTATTGCTTTTTTTTTTAAATATTCTTTTTAGCAGTTTCTAATTTTTTCGTAGTATTTAAATACCAATTACACCTCTGCGTATGCGTAATTTTAAGGCCTCTGTTATGAGAGTCTTAAATATTTCGTATACGCACTGTTGTATCTAGTTTTTAAATTTTTCTAATTCATCTAAAACATTTAAGAGTAACAAAGTACTATCAGTTTTTGTTACATTTATCCTACATTCTGTAGCAGGCCAATTAAGATTAGTATGCTCTGGGCACACTATTACGCTCTTTTTGAGAGAGCAGGTTACTCTCTCAAAAAGAGGCAATGCGAGAAACAAGGGTTGAAAGAGAGCTGCCTGCGAGCAGCGGATCACATCGGTACGAGCAAGCAAACAAAAAAGAACAATTAAGAACAAGGAAGAATTTAGTGAACACGAGAAGTTAGAGCAAAGTGAAAAAGAGAACTTTAGAACATAATAATAATAATATACTGTTAAACATCGTTGTAAAATAAATAATAAAGTGCAATAAACTGGATAATATATAAATCTTAATATCCTGACACAATTCTAGAATCATTAAAAATTACCATATATCTCAGAAAGGCGTTCTAAGTTTAGAAGAAAGTTTTCCAAGCTGAACTTTATAATGAAAATGTTATTTTACAATAAAATTCACAAATTAAATTATAAATTATATTTATTATAAAGTAATAACTATAATTAAATTTTTTCAAGGTGGATCTGCGGCACATCGACGAGCTGAACGGCACCAATGTCGTGGAGGTGGGCGTGGATCTGTCCGAGTTTTACACGTCCGTCGAATGGGATATCCTCGAAGTTCCAGCAGTGAGGTAAGTGCAGTCACCCACACACACACTGACACACCCGCACACCCATCTTTGACAACAAGAACAACTATTATTTTTGGCAGAAACAGAAACTCCATTGGCCAAGTTCCTTGGACGCAGTCACAAAACACAAACACAAATTTTTCAGGATTTCAGACTCACACAGACACACACGCTGTGTGCACAAAAACACATACATACGTAGGTCAAGGGTACAAGTTTTACCGTTGAGGAAAAGAGAAATTTACACTGACAAAAATTTCAGAGAGCTTTCTTTTGCGATCTGAAGGGAATGCTGAAACTTTTAGGAAATGATTTTATCACAACAAAAAATATAAAAGTGAAAATATGAAATGAAAAAAAATGTTGTAAACACCGAGATTTTCCTAATTTTGAATTTAAGCTTAAATGCTGATGCTGATTCAAATTTATATTTGATTGATTTTAAGTAATTCAAGAGGTTACTTTTACAATTTTTTAAGATATGTAGAAACTAAACATTAAAATTAATTTTCTTATCTTTTTTTACACATTTCATGGTTTAGTAGGTACCTTCATTTTTTATCTTATCTTATCTTATTTTTCGACAAGGGCGTGGGCAGATTTTCTACACGAAGGGGCATGGTCGTTATTTACAATTTGCACCCCTCCACCCCCCTCTTTTGCTTATAACATTTTCCTGTTGAAGTTTTTAAATTAAAAAACTTTGGCCAAAGGAGCTGCCAAGGCAAGAAACAACAGCAACACAAAATTATACATATAAATACGTAAATTGCGAAGCCCTTTGCTTCCTGCTGTCTCGTTTCCGGTTTAAAAGAAAGACACATGTACATGTGTGTGCCCACAGCTATGGTGACATTAATAGTTATACTAAAAATATTCAGAAATAACGTAAAGAATCCATCATTATTAAGACAAAATTTCATTAATTTCAACCTTTACACAAATTGAGTTGAGCTCCTTCAATGGGTAGTCGGTTACAATGTTTTCTTCATATTTTTGTAATGCTATGTTAATATTTCAAATTAAAGAAATACATATTTTAAGTATTAAATATTAGTATTCTTAATTTTTAAATATATAATTTATTATTTTAATGTAGACATTGAACCCTTTCTCAGTCCAAACTGTTTCCTTACAAAGTGAAAGTGAGTGAAATTTGCTGCTGTGGTCCTGGAGGCGGTAGCCTAATTGCCACGCCCCATTCTTTAGAGAGTGCCACGGCACGCTTGTGTGCACACAATGGGGCAGAGGGGGCAGAGGGGGCGGAAAATAAGGCGGATATGGAATGGAATTTCCAGAAATGGGAACTCTTTAATGCATTAGTCGCAGACAAAAGGCAACAGGAAATTTTTGTTTCACTTAGGGCAACTTTGTTGGGAATCTTAGGTTCGTTAGCGCAGACAACAGGTAAGTTAGGGGGTTTTAGGGGGGTTTTTAGGGGGGTTCTTAGGGGGGTTTTTAGGTGGCTTTTAGGTTAGGTTTTAGGGGGATGTTTAAAGGGAAGCTGCGGCGATGGTTGCAACACTGCCGAGTGCTATTAATTAGTTGATGACACGTGCTAGATGAGCTGAGTGAATTCAGTTTGAACACACCTTTCATTAGGCTAATTGAATCGGCTGGCGAGTGTCTTTGTATCCATGTAACATTGTGGCTTTCTTGTGGCAATTTTAACTAAAATTAATAATAAACTAATAAAAGTTTATATATTTGTATTAAATATCACTTAATGAACAATACCTCTGAGGAGAAATCATTTCACACCTAAGACCAAAAGAAAACCATTTACTTCAACAGCAATTCTTCCCCCGGGTGACACCCATGAATATTTGAAATAGGCAAAACTCAAGGGTCCCAAATTCGTTTGCTCTTTGTCTCCCCTCTCACCTGGGGGGCACCCACATTACCTGGGCCTCCCCCCCCCCTCCCGCCATATTTCATAAGCGGCACGTGACAGCAACGGCAACGGCAATGACAATGCCAAACTGAACACGTACTTAAGACGTCAAGATATCTGACAGGGAAGTAAAGTTGTATAAATATGGAAAGGAACTTAAACAAAAAAATATATATAAAATATTTTTAAATTGTATTTCCAATATTTAAACATATATTTTGTTATATATATTTATTATAGGTACATATTATTGCTTTTTAAATTAAAACCCTTGCTTGCTTCGTTCAACTCTTTTTGAACCCTTTTTCTCAGGGTGATTTCCTAGCAAAAGAACTCTTGAAATTCCTTAAAAAATATATATATTATATAAAGAAATTTAATTGGCTTTAAGCTAATATTCCCCTAACCGTGTCGAACTTGATGCTCACATTATAACACCCTAAGCCAGGGTATCAACGGCATGTCGAGCCCTTTTGCCAACTAAGAACTGAAACTGAAGGGGGGCTCAAGTCATTGACGGGAATTAAAAAGTTGACAGCGCCAATTACGTGCGAGTGTGTGTGTGTGTGTGTGTTGTATTTGTGTGTGTATTTGAGTGCGTGTGTGAGTGTGTTTTATATATGTGTGAGAATTTGTGAGCGTGTGCCAAAGTCGGCGACTATGATTATGGTTGGGCGTTGGTTTTTCCTTGGCGTTCAGCATTCGCAGTAAATTATGCCACAAGTGCGTGACTCACAACAACTGTGGGTGTGTGTGCGTGTGTGACACTAAGAAAAATGTGAGGCAGCAAGCTAAATGTTATGGAAAAAATATTTTAAAACCTATTCCTATTCATGTAACAAACATTGTATAATTTAGAACTAACTTATTGTAATTATTATTTAAAATATATATATTATATTTATCATATTATTTATAGTTTTCCCCCATTATTTCTCAGTGTAAATGCCCCTTTCCTTACGCTGCTCCTTTGGAATCTGTTTGGCCTGCTCCCTTGGTAGCTTTTATTGTGTGCAGGCTGCTGCGCCTAAAATGCTGCAGCACAATTCACAGCACGTAGAGCAATTTTCCTGCGAAGCCTGTGGACCTCGTAACACCTCCGAACCCTCCATCCTTCTCAAACCCCTCCCAAATTGTGTACAGGCCGAACAGGATTCAGTTTTAATGCGCATCGACAGTTAAATTAACTGAAGGGCGCAGGACGCTGGGCCGAAGGACTCCCCTGAAAATGAGGGGCGTGGCGGCTGGCCACAGCACGTACAGGTGCAGCACAGGTGGGCACAACTAGAAGGAGGCTCAGCGGAGCGGAGCGGACAATCCGGCATTGATTGACAGGCGGACAGGTGGGTCGGCAGGCCACCTAAGACCGAGACGAGTCGAGCCGAGGAAGTGGCCAAGCAGAGACATGAGGGCGTAATCGGAATCGAAAGTCCAGGCAGTCATAAAATTAACGTTGCTTCAAACCCTTTTCTTCCGCTCTGAGATCCGGAAAATAATGACAGCTCCAGGCAGCCAATTTTCGGTTTATAGTTCTTTTTTGGTGTGTGACAATAGTCAGTCAGGGGTTTGGGTAGCTTAGCTCTGTGCAGGTTACTCAATCTGATTAGCTCGCTCTGCCAAGTGGACTCTGTTTTACTCGTTATAGCCAACTCATTCGGGCCAACTCGCTGATAAACTCAATCTGATGATTATTTTTAATTCTTTAATCTCCCCTCTCTCTTGGCTTCCTGATTTATCCCAAGCTCCATTGTACATTTTGCACGCTAATTAACTGTTTGACATTGAAGCCTTTAACTGCTTCCAGGGCAACTCACTGGCATTCGCTGCCAAAAACTCTGCTCTGCCGGTGCTTCCCCATTGTCTCCTATGTTATACGCCTATTGAGTCGTCTTCCGTTGTCCGTTGCCACTCCCCTGGGGGCTGTATTTTGTTTAATTGCCGCAATGAGTCGTACGACATCAAATCAACACGCAAGGCACATACACCGCGAGATGTCTGCCCTCCCTTTTGCCACAATTTTATGCCATTTTTGTTTTTCCTGTCTTTGGTAAACTTTTCCAGCTCCAACCTTTGCCCCATCGCGAAGGCCTGATTACTGGGCACAAATTCTTAGCTGAATTTGAGGTTTTCGCTTCGCAGACTTGGTCCTGAACTTTATCACAGATCGATTAAAATCATAATTAGCAAACTTTCCAGAGGCTCTCTGCCTCCTTGGCGGTCTCACCTCAATTGGCAGGCCTTGGGGAGGGTTTTCTTTTTTGTTTTTTTTTTTTGTATCCCATTCCAAGGTGATTTTGTTCATTTTCTTCAAGTCATGCAGCGAAGCGTGTTTATGTTAGTTTTTAAAATTCTATTACTTACTTTGATTTCTGGCTGGTCCCGGAATCGAGGGTATCTAAAGCACAATATATACACCGAGCGAAGAACATTGTATTTTTAGAATGATAATAAAGGAAATTAGGTTGAAGTAATAATACAACTTCTTGTGGGGTTTTTGTTTCTAAAGAAAATATAGTACCTTTACACACTTATTTAATTACCTAATTTCTTTCTAATTTAAGGAATTGCTTTCTTAAGAAATCTAGAATGTGAACTGGATTGTAATTAAGTTTTCTCACTGTGCACAGGAAAAATAAGAAGGCAAGGCATAAAAAACACTTGAAAGCTCATAGAGAACTTTTGGCAAAAAGTTTTTGGAATCAATCAAGCGTTGAGACCTTTCCCCTTCCCATCCCTTTGAGTAGGTGGTAATGGCCAGGGGCGTTGGTCTATCCAAAGCTGCTTTTCCTCGGCTCCCTTTAATGTCTTCGTTGCTTTTTTATGTTGCCAATCATTTCGTATTTATGCGTTTGTTCTTTGACTCCAATCAGCAAGCTGTTTGCCCCCCAATTCCCCGTTGCCAATCAACGTTTTGGCCATTTTCGGTCACTTTAATGCGGTATCCCCAAACCGAAGGCCCCAAAAAGTATATGTAGGATGTGGCACATTCAATTTCGCTGGAATTTCACTTAATTTTTTTGCGATTCAAACCCACCGAGAGGGCGGAACCGGCTTGGAAATCTAAATAAAATTTGATTTCGAATCTGTTTCGCTAGAAAATCAGTCACCCAAAGTGGAAGAGAGAAAAGTGGTGGTCGCCCCTGCCGGCTTTGAGCATTTCCACATTTACTTTGACTTGGGAAATAATTTAACTAAATAATAAAGTAACAAAGAGAACATAAGCTTCCGGCATATACTAAAGAACTTTATACATTTCTGAACTTGTAATTCAATTAAGATCCAGGATCCAGGTTAGGAAGATCAATTTAAAAGCTTTTCTCACTCATCTTTAGTCGTTATTTTTCCCTCTTTTTGCCACACTTTCTCAAAAAGATCGATTAAGTGGCAAAATGTCCACAAAATGCATGTTAAAAGAAAAAGTATTCGGCACTTGCAACACAAATATTTGATGGCAAATATATTTTTCCAAATTTATTCCTAAGAGCTAAAAGAAACACCGAGCTTTCAGTCTCAGCAAAGTGTAATTAAAATTTGCGTATTAATTGATATTCTCCTTTCTACTTTTCCAATTACCTAACAATTACCGACTTTTGAATTCTTCAATCCCAAAGCAAAAATTGGCAATAAATGACTTATATAACATGGTTAAAATTTCTCTTATTTCAGAACATCATCTTTTTGGCAATAAAGATACCACTTCAATTAAGAGATTTCATTTTGCCCCAAAAGATTTTAAATCAAAGTCAAAGTGTGGCAGGGTGTGGAAAACTTCGATTCATTCGGGTGACTTGTGTATTTCGCCCATTTGTGCCTTTCAGTGTTTGTTTGGCTGTTTTCCTTTATTACGCATACGCAGCGTGGCTCAACGCATTGATGAATTGTTGCCAATTTCGGATTCTTGGCCCCGGGGAGGGGTATTTCGTGGAGGTTCGGCTGGTGGCTGGTGGCTGGTGGCTGGGGTTTTGCTGTGTGTGCGGCGAGTGTTATGTGCCTGGGAGTCAAATCAAACAGAAGTTTTGCTGGTCTTAGCTGGTATTTGTTGTGTTTTGCGAGTTCCCTAGTCTTTTCTCTATTTTCCTGATTTTCTGCTGTTTCTTTTACTTTTCCTTTTTTTTTTTTTTGCCTATATGGCGCCATTTCCCGGCGCCGTATCCTTGCGCGTGTTTCAAATGTGTGTGTGCGCGTTACGCGTGTGTATCTTCTGGTGAGTGTGGGTGTGAGTGTAAGTGTGAGTGTGAGTGTGAGTGTGAGAGTGAGTGCTGGTGTGAGTGTTTTTCTTGCCTATTTTATGATTTATGGTATGTTTTGCCTTCGCGGTTGCTAGCCAACCATCCGCCTCCACCAAGTCAACTCGTCGAGCTTATTATACTGACCTTTACACGTACTGGTGCTGGTCCTGGAATACAGGACCTCTTCTGGCCGGGGGAGTGTTGGTGGGAATGCTGTGTGCCCCCCTCTGCCAGGATTCCTGCGTGGGACGGACTTATCTCTAAGACGGGGAATGGTAAACTGACGGGGGATTCCCCCGATTCTCGGACACTCCACGGCCCATTGACCAAAGCTCAGTTCAGCAGACTTAATCTGCGGGCCATATTACATTTTTTTCGGGGGTGGGGGAAAATTCGGGCTAGCCAAGTGAGCTGAGGGATATTGGGGTATTGGAATTATCTCTCTCTCTCTCTCTTCTGTCAAATTTATTCCTTGCCATGTGTATTTAAATGTTATTTTCATGGAGACTCTAGGGAGAGTTTTTGTTTTAATCGTGAATCAATCAGGCAACAACATTTAATTTACAGTTTCAAATAAGAACATTTTCCAAGGTTTTACCATAAACTGCACTCTAATGTTCCAGAGATCTACAAAGCATAACTCCTCAAAAAACGGGAATTGCTGTTGGTAAAAAATCCATTTTTGCAATAACTTAGGCTGCCATCTATAGGCCACATGGTCTCTCTCTCATTCTCTGATATATCTTGTATCTTCCCGATGTGCCGCACCTTCCTCTCCTCATCCTGTCCCTGTCCCCAGTTGAGTGACTGACATTTGGAATTGCCTTGGCAAATTATATTTTATTGCTGCAGCCATCAAAACTAACCCACAAGATGTTGGCCTTCAATGCCGGATTCCCTGCCGCACACATCTGTGTCTGTGTCTGTGTCTGTGTCTGTGCTAAGGGAAGCTTCTCGTTTTCCACGACCTTTACCCATTTCCCGCTCTGTGTGCCTATTGCCACATACTTCATTTCTATTTGGAGGGGAAGTCAACTGCCAGAAACAGTTAGTTGCCTGCCGGCCACATCCCTGTTTTGGTGTCCTTCTTGTGCTCAGTCCCTCGGTCCCCTCTTCCGTTTCCTCTCGACACCAACCCTTTGCTAACTTTATCCCTTCTCCTCTCTGGTTTATTATTTATTTACAATATTTTCTTATTCAAAATGAAGCCGCAAGCCTCTCAGAATTATTGATGGCTCGGCCATATACAGCAGTGGAAAAATTGCGGGAGCCTGAGGGAAACCACACTTTCCTGCAATCTCACCCCATTTTTTTCTTGCTACTTACAATATTTCCTTTATTTATATATATATTTTATTTTTCCTTATGTTCTTTGTTGTGTTTCCTTTTCTACAAGAGTGAAAAAACATAACGAAAAGTTCGCTTGGCTCAATTTACAAACATATTTGTTGGTTGTATTTCTGTTAATACTCTGCCAGAGGGTCTTGTAATTTAATTTAAAAGCTTAGAAAAAAAAATGCTCTCATGAGTATATTTTATTATCCAATATTAAATTTTGTTTATGTAATTTTGATAGCTTTAAATAAATACAACTGCCAGGGTGTACAATCTTCGGTTCCCAGCAGTCAGCGTGCCTTTTTTCTTTTATTTTTATTCCCGGCAGGAGGAGATAATTAACTTATAAATTATGCATAGGTTGAGTGAGGACTGAAAAAGAGGAAAAAGTGCTGCAAAACAAATGGAAAAACTTAAAACACGACGACTGTCGAACAGAACGAAAATGGATTAAATTTGTAAAGTTAAATTTGTAGTTCAGCAAATCCAGGGAAACACTTTGAGTGGATTAATTTCAGTTTACAGGCGGCCTTAAATATTTATCAGCTATTAAACTAGACGGAAAAGTATTAAATTTAATAGGAAAATAAATAAACTTAATTCATTTTTCCCCCAAACTCACACTCGAAGGAACTAATATCTACTTACTACTATTATCTATCTATTATCCATTACTATCCTACTTTTTACCATTAATTTGCAGAAATGAAAAGTTTTATACCTGCTGCGATGAGCCATATCTGGACATCACCTTTAACATCACGATGCGCCGGAAGACGCTCTTCTACACCGTCAACCTGATTATTCCCTGCATGGGCATCAGCTTCCTCACCATCCTCGTGTTCTACCTGCCATCGGACAGTGGCGAGAAGGTGGGTAAAAATATATTTAAATTTTAGGATACATATTAAATATATTAAATATACAAAATAACCCAATGACAGCATGTATTCTTAAGAGTTTAGAGCGTAATCCCAAGTAGCTCTTACTGTTTTTCAAGTTCCTTATTCTACTTTAGTTCGTTATCCCAAAGATACATGTTCACAGTAAAATTAACCACTAGAATCAAGCTCATCCGCAGAATACTGAATGCATTACCTTCAAATCCCATTTCCCTCTCAATTTGCTTGGCTCCCATCTGCTCCCACTTTATACCATTCTGTTTTTTTGTTTTTTTTTATACCATGTACCGTAGGTACAAAGGTATATTAATTTCGTGCAAATGTATGTAACAGGCAGAAGGAAGCATTACCGACCCCATAAAGTATATATATTCTTGATCAGCATCAACAGCCGAGTCGATCTAGCCATGTCTGTCTGTCCGTCTGTCTGTCTGTCCGTCTGTCCGTCTGTCCGTCTGTCCGTCTGTGTAAACGCCTAGATCTCAGCAACTATAAGAGCTAGAGTCACCAAATTCGGTATGTAGGTCGGAATGTTTTGCAAGCAGATCAAGTTTGTTTCAGATTTAAAAATTTCCCTCCCACTCCCCCGCAAATCAATAAAATCAATAAATCAGCCGCAA